>SMSQ01020065.1:0-16533 GCA_019453375.1 Ctenoplectra terminalis | reverse complement strand
ACTATTAATTACACGGCACCTCGTATATTCGCGACCCAAAGAAGCTAATCAACATTCGAGGCAGAACTCCGCAACTCGATCGATCCTCTTCTGCGTCGGCTTAAAATAAAAATGTTCAATTAAGTGGGCGCAGAGTGCGAATTCGTGTCGGCAGATTTCGTGGAATCAAAGAAGAAATAACGGACAGGGCGGAGGTGGCCGGCGAAGCAAGGTTGCACGAGCAGAGACACGGATGCACACAGGTGAATCGGCCGCGAGGACTGCACGTGTGCGCTGCAGCCGCTGCACTTCCCTGTACGTTGAACTATCGATCGTTTCGGGGCGGACGCAGGCCTTGCACCGAGCCTCTCTCTCCATTTTTCTCTCTGTCTTTCGTCTGGACGATTCGTTCGTGGACTTTGCGAGACCTTTTCGATCATTTGCTGTTTCTCACTTTTTCTCCCGCATCGTTTACCAATGCAACATCAAATGTTTGCATTGAACGGTTGTAATGGAGATGTTAAGGGTGCGGTAAGAGTTGCTGCTGCTTTAGGGGATGGGTATTTAATGGAAGGTGATTTTGTACGATCGGTTGATGCTAAGAGATCGGTTTAGATAACTTTTCGTTGGTTTAGGTTTGCCTGAATTTTAGCACGATCGAAATGTGAATTTATAAAAGTTTATAACACTTAATTTTATTTCATGAATATTAATATAAAGCGTGTCGTTATGGTTCAGTCATTTTGTATGTCTCGGTAAAGATCGAGATGTTTAAATAATTGTAAAAAATTCATGTACATTGATCAAATTGTTTATTTAGATATTCGCTAGAAAACTTTTTGAATTTCATTAAGAGCATTCTATATATTGTTTCCCTTGAATTTTAGGATTGTTTAGATATCTCCTGAAGTTATTGCTATTCGATATTGCCTATACCTTTATTACCGATTCTATCCGATTATTATCTTTCGATCCATTCCATTTTTCATTTAAATACGCCGAATTGTTTTGTGCTTCCTTTTCTCTTCTGGAATTCTGTTTTAAAGAAATTTTCTATCTCCGATAAAACCAGTCAACTGATATCGGTGCTCGATTTTTCAACGAATTTTCCCTCTCGTGATTTTTTTCCTCAAAGTGGGGAATAGGTAAGAATATCGTTGGAAACCAGATCGAGCTTGCTCGATCGAATGTCATTGGAACGAGAGATCATTGTCATTCTCTAACAATCACATTCAACAGGAGCTGCTATTCTCATGCAGCGAACTGTTTTCGTCTTTTTCTTTATAAGCTGTTATAATACCTTTTATATGCTATTACGGGAAAACGTAACAGTTTTTCGAATGCTTTTTTTTAACATTTAAATAGGCCAGCCACGTGTTATAAATTCTCTCGTAAATTGTGACGCTATATAATCATCGAGTGCAATATTTTTCAAATATTCATTTATACGCTTGAAAATTATTGCTGTGCTAAATTTTTGTTTCAGGTTTCAAAGGTATCTCCGGATTATCACATTTTTAAATTATTTATCGTTATTTCCTGTTTCTGTGTCAGAATCATGGTATTTGTCAATTTTACGCTTTTAACCAGATTGTTTCGGGCTTTAATATTTTTCCGGCAATTGATTTTTATCATTGCCCGAAGCTTGAGAAAATAAAGCCGTTTTTTGGCGTTTGTCGAACTAACATGCCTTTCATACACGTGAAACGATAATCGAAACGTTCAAAGGCAGGTTCCATTGGTTCTTGCTACGCTGATTCCGGTGGTTTTTTATTTTATTTTCAATCGTCCAGCGTTTTGTACCTCGAAAATGGATTTCGTATCCCGAAATGTTATATACTTTTTCCATTTTCTACTGGCTGAGTTTTTTTAATCGTGTTGGATCTTCTCGCTTCTTCTGGTTTCCGTTCGATATCACGTGGCAGGTTAATGTATTAGTCTCGACAAACACTGTCATATTATGAATAAACAGGTGCAGAGTTCCGTTAAAAAAATTAATTTGATTTTGATATTCTTTGATTTGACTACATACACCCGATATCTCCTCTCAATACAAAACAACTTTTGTAAGAATATGTTTGTTTATCTAAATTTCAATCCTTTCAATCCTCTAATATTATTTCATCGTTTACAGTTAAACGAAACACTCTGTAGAATTTTGTACGTACGAAAGTACAGTTGGCTATAAAAGATTGATTAACCCTCTATAGCCCGAATTTTGTCTGCTTATTGGAGAAAAAGTTACGATTGATTACAGTTTTTCACTTTGATTTGAAAATGTTTTAATGATTACCGTAGATGGATCGTGGTGTCGCTACAGTAATACAGTAATCAAATTTAATAGTGCGGTGATAACTAAATAAAATCGACAAAAACTTTTAAGTCACACGGTTCCATAGAGGGTTAAAAATTATTATTTAATTTGTAAAAATTGATTCATGATGGTCAATATACAGTGCTTCATATTAATTTAAAATAATCGTAAAAATTTACTTTCATCCAACTTGATGTTCTCAAAATAGAAATCGTGTTACATTACCGTAACTTCAGTTTTTCTACGAACGATTTAAACTTGGAAAGTTGATTCTAAAGACCCTGTGACAGTCGGTTCTATTACACATCGTGTCACGATTTCTTCGCAAAGGTAGACGAAGTAATTGCACTATGAAACGAAAACAATTGCGAAACGTCGAAAGTTGTCAGGCAGAATTACGCGACCAATATTGGCGAATGTCTCATCGATCTCGAAAGTTAGTACCGCAAATTGCTTCTACCGAAGAGTAAGTTTCTCGAACTTCTCTCGAATGCAGAGTACACGAGTCGAGACATTGGGCGCAACTTGGCGTGATCGATGCGGCTTATGATTCATCGTACACGGTTTTGCGGCTAATCCTATCGAAAATCGTGCGCAGAAAGATATAGATTTTTCCGAAATGTGACTTTGTGCCTTATTAAAAGAAAAATGTTGACCGTTCGCTGACCAGAGGCTTTTGGGGTCGTTTAGTTGGCGTCGAAGTTTGACAAAAGTTAATTTTGGAAATTGCTCCTACGAATGATATAATGAGCTTTTATTAATTACGAAACATTTAAATTAAGACATAGCTTTTCTATTTTAAAGACCACTTATGTATCACGGTGTGGCTTCTAAGAACAATTTAACGTTGAAAAGACGTTAAAAGAAAAAAGTCGTAAACGAATTAATGAAGAAAATTAATATATCAAGTTGAATGTAATTTTTTATATTTTTATGAGTCCGTCTTATACAATCTCCTCGAAGTATCTAAGACAGATTTTATATAAATATTAAATCTCGAAACAAACGGTCTAAGAAAACATACAGCGTATATAAGGAAAGACATCAAATCTTAGACAATAAAAAACAAAGAAAGAAAAAAACAAAAAAGAAGTTGTCAAACAACCACGTCAACCATTCGACCCCTAGATCTCAATCAAGCGAACCGATTCAACTTCGTAACCTCCCATGTGTACCAAAAGCGTGTGTCACGTGTGTGTCACATTTTACACGGCATAGAACCGTGCCGTTCACGGCACGGTCGATCTCGGTGGGTGGAGTAAACTCTTAACTCTCTAAGGTATCAGTATCGTGTCACCTGTGATGGCGATCTTGCAGGACCACTTGCTGGTACCCTCAAGGACGATCTGTTCGGCCTGCTCGAGGCTGTCTATGTGCGTGTCCGGGTCGACTGTAAACGTCGTGCTGAAAAGAAGACAATGTCCTCGTCATCGGATCGTCCTTCGACAACCTCTCGTACCATACACTCTCGACGCTCGTCGAGGTTCACGCTAGGTCTCTTTCACTTTCTCTTCTCGAACACCCCGTCGTGGTCAGCTGATCGACCACCGTCGGTACTTTACAGAGGCCACCGAAGGACGCGGTGTGTAGGACTGTCTCGAGGCGGAGGTCGTCGAGTGTCGTGAAACGTCGTCATCCAGCAGCGGCGGCGATTTAGCCCAAGACTAGCGATACAAGGGTGAACAGAGGAACCAGAAGGAGATCCTGGTTCCACCTTTTCAAGGGCAAGGAGATTTCTCGGCTAAACGATTTTTGGCAATCATCGTGAAAGCATAAGCGTTTCCATACTCCCGAGTATCCGGCGCACGGATATCGCTGAGGAGGCAGTCGCTCATTGTTTTTCTTTGGCTAAACGATCACGTGCTTTCTCGCAGAAGGAGTTGCATAAGCGGGTCGAGTAGTCGCTGTTGCCGAACTGATTTTGCGTGGTGAATGATCGAGGCCGTGGCCCCTGGAAGCGTTTAGATCCTGACGGATGTGGTTGCGGATGAATCGGTGTGGTCGACGCGGGGAAAGGAGCGTGGATAAAAGCGATAGAAAAGAATAATAAAAGCTCCTGGCTTCGAGACCAGAGCCAGGTATCGCGATAGAAGCGTGGTACAGCGGTGCATGAGAAAAAAATTATGGGATGAAAAGTGTCTGTGAAGAGTTAGCGCGATGCTCGCGAAGAACCGACCGACGGGGTGAATTCTTGCCGGCTGACGCGGAAAATCGTACAATAAATAATAACAATGGATCGAGAGAATGAGTTTTCTTGAGATATGAATGTGTCTTCTGGAAACAACGCGAACACACCAACCGAACGTTCGCGGGCTCGTTACCGTGGATGGAACGTGAATTTCCGACATGACTTGAATACGTTCAGACTTGGCGAAGAATGAGATTTTTATGAAAGAAACGAATCAAAACGGTGCGATAAATATTCGCAGCGAACTTGTGGAAATTCTTGGCATGTCTTTTGTTTACGTTCTTGTTTAGAATATTAGTTCACAGAGGAAGGTGACAATCGGATCTAGTGTTTCTTAGATGAAGAAGAGTTTAAAAAATAGGAGACAGCGAATATAAACGAACCTTAAACCGTTAACCACAATTGTTCCATTCCACTCTTTTTTTTTTCTTTTTTTTTATACAAGATAATTTCAAATGTTGCGAATCCAAAGCTTTTGTACCAATTTCCTAATAATAACGACAGTTTACAGTCATCGTAGATTAAAGGCTTCCAAATGTATAATGCGAGATTCAAACTCAGATACTACAGCAGGAAGCTTTCTAGTCGGTGCAAGTTCCCTTTGAAGCGAAGGTAATACCAAGACAAGATCAGGACATAACGTCAGAATCACATGAAGCAAATCCACATAAATCTTCGAGTTACATATTCTATGTGATTTCGAGCTTATTCTAATCGATTACGACACAACGTTGCATTGTTCGAACCAACTGCAGACGTTTACAACCCTTACCACCACCTGTTAATCCTCCCCACCATGGAATTAGCATCAACTCATTCAGACTTGCTGCTTGTTAGTTTGGAATAAGAAAACTTGTTGCGCCGTGGTCGTGGCTCATCGCCAACTTCGTACCCTCGTCACTTTAGACGAGAGAACGAGCTTTGCTCGCAAAACCTACGAGAATCTCCGGAATGGCGGAAGTTCGTGGAAGAACGGTGTCCTCTGGCGGATAGGCGTGCCGATTCGAATTAACTAACGCTCCAGAAATAGTAGATAAATTGAGGAGATCGATGAAATGGCTTTCTTTAATAAGCTGTTGATACTCTAGCTTTAATTTTACGTAAAAGTGATACGTCGAAGAACAGTGCTATTTATATTGTAATTTAATGTATTCGTTTAAAATGATTATCGACAGACGTGGAGACGAAAAGGAACTTTCGAATTAATTGGTTTCTATAACTGATGGACTTTCGTTTCAACGGAACCGATATTATAACGATTCTATGTCGTTGACATAAATGATTAATTTCTTTGATCAAAGCGTATGATTCGATGAACATTCTAGCGCACAGAGACTCTGAATTTATTGGACTTTGAAATGGTCGATCTCTCGGTGACGTTTATACTGTAATAATTGTGACATTTGTAACTTTCGATTAATGTCGAATAATTGGTTAAGTTTGATCACCAGATCGTATAATTCATCTAATTATAAATATTGTATAATCATTGTGCTTCGGATCGTTATGATTAGTAACAAATGAAAATTCCATGAACTTACATCGCCATTAAACTAAAAATTCCACAAGAATATCCCATAATTATTTTATCCAAACCTCGTCGAAGCAGGCGAGATCATAAAAGAAATATCGATTTGACGTTTTCTTAGAAAAAAAACTTCCAATCATTGTTATTATTAACGTCTTTTGTCACGAAACGAGTAAAAAGAACCTCGCGAAGATGTTGGTCACTTTTTACAGCGTCCGGTAACAAGGAAACACGACATAAACGAAACTACTTTGCTTCTTTTATTGCCAGTTCTTGTTACGTCCAGTTAACAGTACTCAAGGAAAGGAACGTTTCAGACAACGTTAATTACCTTGGACGAAGTTTATTTCAGGAATTACGCGTTCCATCGAGCACCACGTGGGCGTTCTCTTCGAAAAAGTTCAGGGAAAAACTTCAGTGTCGCAGCGTTATTCGCGACTTCAATTGAAGAAGAAACTATCTATCCTTATATTAGTATATTACTATATTTTAATTAAATTACTGTTCAAAAAAAAGCACAACCAATTAATTCGAAATCCTTTATAAATTGTGTTCAGTAAAAAATGAATTACTAACTAAATGAATTACTAACCGAGATCACTCAAAGAATAATAATAACAAAATTACTCTTTTCTAAGAACAATTAACATCGTATTAGAACTTACAATCGTTAAGGAAACTAATATATAACCCAATTAATAAGATATCAATGTCTTCACCCTAATAGCAGTCAATTTGGACACAAAATTTACAATGTTTACGCAACAGAGAGTATCGATAGCGAAATTTCGTTGATTGCATGAGCAACAAATCCGGTGCCATAGATTACCCGGTGGTTGGCACGGATCGTTTTCGATAAACGTCGCTATAGCATCGAGGTTACTGGTTAGGCGTTGGCTCACGAACCTAGATCTATAAAGCCGGCTTAGCTTTGACAATGGCGCTGGTATACAGCCGAGCCACAACAAGTTGCCGTGTGACCTTAATGGACTTTCGATTGAATTCCTCCGGAGCAGAGGGACAGGCATCTCGTGTGATGGACAACCGCACGACACACGATGCACCCGCACCAACACATGCGTGTGTACATGCGTGATCGACGAAGAAGCGACGATACCAGCGATTCATTGGACAAAAGGCCCATTCAACAACGATCCATAACGGTGGAAGGAAAAAAAAAGATCATTTCGTGCTTCTTTCAATTTGTTTCCAATTTTGTTTAACGACAAACCATGATTGATAGCAATCGTTTGCAACGAACCGGAGATTTTGGAGGCTCGATATGGTTTAAGGTTGCGATGACCGAAGTTTGTCAAGTCTCTAGCCATCTACGATTTTGTTACAGAAGCTGAGTGATTGTAACGATTCGAGAAATTGATTGATGATCATTGTTGATGAATACCGAAGATGATCGAACGATTGAGATATTCTAGCAGAAGTAGATACGTGTAAGAATAGTATAAGAACACTTACCACAAGGAAGACTCGAGTGAATTTATAGGAAACTAAGAATTAAAGGGTCATTTTACTGAGCCATAATATAACCTAATATGTCTGTAATTACAACGATCCGATTTTGATCGAGACGAGTAATGTTCAATTTTGCTTAAATTTTTTTTTTTTCGCGATACCATGTGTCAAAAAATAGAACGCTATCTCCACGATGGATTTGTAACGTAATTTTAAACACGAAACGTTACCCAAGATAACTGCTAGCTTACACCAATAGTTTTTAGTCAGACTCGCCGTTGTATAAAATATAATACAATCCCTTCTCGTGTTATCAAACGAAACTATTTGATTCAATAACAAGTTTAAATCCAAACTTCTGAAATTCTAATTTACGAACTCGCGTCGCTGGTAGCGAGGGCATGTAAATCGACTTACAAATTACCATTTCCCCCGTTCCACAAAATTCTGTATACGAACCTTCTGTGCCTTCGGTCCTAAATTACAACATTTACATTCCGTCGAAGAGGGTAAGGGTTGGAGTGATCCATGAAAAAGACAAGAAAAATATGAAAGATGCTCGTAAACAACCAAAAACGTTCTCCGCCAACTTGGCAACCACCGTTCCATGGAATCGCTCCTTTTTTAAATTTCCACTATTCATTTTCCAATCTCGAATCTTGCTGTTCGGTAATCGACTGCCAAATTGTGGATTACGGACATATATACAATTTTGTACACCCGATTTCAGTGACTGGTAGTTCGAAACGGTTCGCGAGTGTAACACAGGAGACACCGACGTGAAATTGCCATTCGAATAGAGGAAAGACGAAAATGGCGGCGCAGGGGATGAAGAGGCTCCGTTCGAAAGGACAGGCGAACGCCTGGGAATGTCGAATTAATGCAATTGTGGTAATGGTCGCTGCGTGATCGTCTCGTTGTATCCAGAGACGAATGTAAATTATGGAGATGACGTGTGCAACAGTGACACAGTGTACCACGCGAATGCGCGCCCCTGTGTATACGATGTTCGATGGAGGTGCGAGAGTAATTGGCAGAATTTATGGGTTACGTGTGCGCCCCGAAGGGGATGATGTGTGAAAAGTATGCACCCGTTCGTCACATTGTATCGCGACAGTTTACCGTGTAAAACATGTCGCTTTTGGAATTGTATGTTGCCACTCTGCGTGTATACTTGGTGGAAGGAGTATAGAGAGGCTGTCTGAGGCACGGTTTAGTGATAGGTAGAACGATTACCAGAAGCGTTTACACTGTTAATAGGATTTCTGACAGTTTATCAGAGAATTCATTTGAATGTTAATAGTTTTCCTTGAAATATATTGCTATGTACTAAAATGGGTACTATCGAATATTTACCTATTCTTATGATTGTAAATTAGTTGATTTCTTGTAATTGGATTGAAACATTTCTAAGTGATATAAAATTTAATACGTTTAATTTTATCTTGAATAACAAAATTAAAAGAATGGTGTGCGAATGTTTTTTGTACTTACTGTAACCACAAGATTTGTTCATTGCTGATCTGAAATTTTATGATCTGTGGAAATATAAATCTTGAAATAACGTTCGATTAAGATACACAGTTTTTAAATTTTCATGTTTAACAAATTTCAAAAGCGACGATCTTACTATGTGTCGTCTACCAAGTATACACAATATTTTTTCAATGTACCTCAAAATTAATTTATATTATTAATTTATCAATTTCGCACTATGCGTGTAGATACGTCATTGTCAGTGTTTCGTATTTACTCTATCCGTGACTAACGCGTGACTTTTCTACCAACTAATCTGTCATCAACACAGCTCTACTTCGGTGAAACAACATTTACAAAACTTTTCTCAACTGCACTCGGAAAAATCAAAACATTTCGTCTATTCTATTCGCACGGTGCATTTTTCTGCTATGCCACGATACAAAATGGCCTCTACACACACACTGTCATTTTTGCAACAACGCCACCGAAGTTGTAACTCGTCGCATCGAGGTACATCAACGCGAATAGTGCAATCTACGTAATACGCACGGTACCTTGTGTGTAACATTTTTGACCATTGTTACGGAACACGGGACAATTTTCTCTCTTGTTTGCATCCGTTTTTCCCTGAACTCGTTCATACGTAATAAACGGACAGCGAAAGAAAAAAAAAAAAATAGACAGCTAAAGAACGACAGATACAGAGGCAGAAAGAAAGAAGCAGCGCACTAGGCGAAAAAAAAGAAGAAGAAGAATAAACGAAAAATGACGAAAGAAAAATGAGGCGAGGGAGAAGCATGACAGAATAAAAGGAGAAAATTGTCCGTGAGCCGCGAGACTGTTTCGGCGAACCTTTCTCTAGTTGCGTAGCTTTCTATTTGCACACATAAATGCGAGGAACGGGTGCATTACGATAAACGACACAGCCAAAATCGCTATTGCAATATAGAATATATATATATATATATAGATAATATATAGATGTGACAGTCAGTACAACACAGCAGCAGCCGGCAGAGCGTCAGACTTGATGATGAAATTAAATTAACGATCACAGATAAACATGGTACAGTAGATAATGCGAACGAACAGAATAAGAAATGCATATGAGACAGGTATACGTGATCGTGTGACGGTAAGACGGAAACGTGTTAAGAAGGGTTGTAGGTGAGGGTAGAATAGAGAATGGAGAATGGAAGAGAATAAGAGAGGTGAAATGGCGCGTATGATTACACAAATAAGAAATAAATGAATAAACAAAAAAATAATAATAATAATAATAATAACACATTGAGGCACATAGGTGGTACACACAATATGTATCGTATATAGAGAAGATAGACATAATGTAATCGAGCGCTGCACGTTTTATCGTTTCGTTCCACGGAGGGGGTGCATAACCGGTCATGGCCGGCGAGCACAACGAGCTGGCCACAAACCTGTAATGGCGATCTTCGCGGACCACTTGCTGGTACCGTCCAGAACCGACTGCTTCACCGACGTCATGTGACCCGTATGTGCTTCGTCGTCGACCCCGAAGACTGACCTAAACTCCGACGAGACTTTCTTTCACATGAGCTGTGCCAACGGCCTAGATCTCGTCCTACCTGTTTCTACCCCCCCTCTCTCTCTCTTTCTCTCTTTTTCTTTCTTTTTTTCTTTTTTAGCTTGCGGCCACTAGTTTTGTTTTTTTTTTTTCTTTTTTCTCGCGCGGAACGCGTTTCTTTACCCCCTTTGTTCGTTTTCCGCTTCGCGTTTTCTTTCCTTTTCAGCGTCGCGTGCAACGTGTAACGCGTGCTCGTTGCCTGGTCATAATTGCATCGCGGGATAGTCCACAGCGTTAAGGGTCGCTAATGGGCTATCCGCTTCCTTCCCTACCCCCTAACCCCGCTTCGAGCTTCCTCTGATCTTAAATGAATCTTCTTGTTGCGCTTGCTCCTCTATTTTTCTTTTAGAAGTATAGAGCTTGTCTTAAAGGCATTTCATTTGTGTTTGCTAAACGTACGATTTCTGAGAAAGTTTCCATAGTTTTCAAGAAAGACGTTATAACAAAAAATTTTCCTAGCGAACTGCAATGTCATACTACTGTTGTGATTTCATTAAACTCTGCTTTGCTAATTGTTAATTAAATGTAAACATAATATTTCTTTCCTGTTCTCATTCCTTTTATAAATCACGTTTTTCTTTATCATCATCAAACGGAGAATCTTTTCTCTAAAATATCTTTTAAAAAATCGAATTCGTGATTACTACTCGGACCTTAATGGTACAAGAACAAATTAAATTCCCATCCAATTCCCAATTATTACGACCTGGCCACGCCACATTACACGCAACGCCCCGCGCGAAGTATACCCCGACGAGGCTCTCTTTTAAGCATCTAATGATCAGGTCGAAGACTCATACCCGAAACAAATTTGATATACATATTATTTCATAATAAACTGGTACCAATTATACGACACGAACTAAACAATTTCAAACTTCTTTCTATAATCTAATTAGAAAACAACAACCCTCTGGCTCGTCGTGTTCTCTCTCCACCGAAAAGGCCGAAATAATTAAAACTCGTCAACACACGACGCTCTAAAACGACAAAAAAAAAAGGGCTCGCGATCCATCCAACTCTACCATTCTCTAAAATTTATTCTCCCTCATAATTTTTTAGCTGATAAATAACTCTGTTTGTCGAAACGCCGATATCTCGGCGTAGTGGCGCATAAATCAAGACCGCGCAACCACGCGAGCCCACTTCATCGACGAATATTTTCGTGGCACGGTGGATACACACCCTTGTAATTAACGCGTTCAGGCCATCGATCAACCCGCTAACGAGGTCGTCGATCGCCCTATGGCATCGTACCAAAACTCCTTCCACGTATCTTCGACCTTTCGAGAGCCATCGTCGGGACATACGACCAATGGCCAGCTTTTTCTTTTTTTTCTCCCCTCAGAGAAGACGAGACCCGGCCTTGTGCAAGATACCGAGGTTTTCGGTTCGTTTCACACTTTCGTCCTCGCATCTTTTTACCCTGGCTCGCAGTCGCCATTGCCTTGCCCCTTTTCGCGCTAGGGAAACGTTCAAAGAGATTGCTATCCGATCGTATTGTGTCGGTTCGCTGTCACTGTTCAGCACGTTGCTTCGATTCCGCTTTGTACGCTTTGGACCATGGTTTCGGATACTGGACTATAGTTGGATGGTATTGTGTAGCTTGAACTCGAGAGAGAGGAAAATTTGGTGGTGAGAATTTGATCATGCGTTGTGTTTAAACGTGCGAGTATATTGGGAGATTTAGATGTTTGCAAACTTGGCAGTGATTTTGTAATTGTGTATCGTTATATAATGTTAAGATTGTTTTTTTTTTTCGTTTTTATATTTATCATTGTACCGAAGGTTTTTGGACGGACGGATGAATGATTGTAATTATACCAATTGTAACGTGTATCGTAGGATGATTGTATAAAATATCGTACGTCGTGTATTATTGTTTTAAACGATTTATCTTAGGATTGTGTCATGTTTTATAAAAATACTAAAATTTTTTAATTATGTATCACAGGTGTGTAGGAATTACTGATCTCTAAAACTGGAGTTTTATCTTAGTATTAATAGTTGGAATAACGTATTTATATTACATTTTTGTTGCAAAAATACAAATTTCCGGAGACTCTAAATGTTCCAAGATATAACTTTGAAAACAAACACGTAATACATTCGCGGTCTTACAAAAATATGTGGACCTTCCGAAAAATACAAATATTTCCATTAACCTTATTCTGTGTTTTCGTAAACGTTGGAAAGGTCTCCAAATTTCTATCAACAATCGTTCCCTCGTTTTTCCACGTTTCATTTATTTACTCTTCCGCTAGCTAAATAGAATTTTCAACGAACCAATGTTCCATTTTAAAATATATTCCCTTTTACAGTGATCTGAACGCTGAATGAAAGGAAAAAAACAGTAATGCAACATCGGTTTCAGGTAAACGCGAAGTTTTACTTATTTTCATGGCAATTCGTTCGAACGACCATGGCAGCTGTTTCATTAATTAATAACCGATGAAAAAGCGTCGAGTGTCTCGAAACGAAACAACCGTTGCACGATGAATTATCGATTGATGTTCGATCGATCGGTGCTTGGTGAATTCGGTAACGGAGAAGCGCTATTAATTAACCCTGATTCCCACTAACTTATATACCGAACCGCTTAGTAGCTTTTATCGAGATTTTAGATCGTGTTCGTTTCATCGAGTAGCGATATTTCGATATTTTCAGCTCTGAAGATTGAAAGAACGACTCGAACGAGAAGATGGTGCTTCAATAATAATCGGCTCGAAATGGTAATCTCGTGGAAATAAATCTGTATGGAAAGTTCTTCGTAAGAAGACGGGCTGAAAATATTTTCTATGAGTTTGAAGAGATATTTAAGAAGTGCACGTTTGATCAACCCTCTTGATTTGTTTCATTTTAATTCGATCTAATTTTATACAATTATAGATAAAAAAGGATTCGCGTATTTGGATTTATTTTCGCCGTTGATCGAATAAAAAGTTAAAAATACATTTCTAACTCTGAAAGTCTGTCGTTTGGTTAATTTTCAATCCTTTACGTTGAATTTAGTTTCGTTCTGCGACAAAAATTGCTTTTCAGTCGTTCCGACCAGAATCACCCTATTCGTTTTATGTGTGCTTTTGTTCGAATAGAAAGTTAAAAAATGCATTTCCAATTTTAAAAGTCTGTCATTTGGTTACTTTTCAATCTTTCATATTAGATTTGGGTTTATCCTGTGATAAAAAATGCTTTTCAGTCATCCTGACCAGAACTACCCCTTAAATGGCAAATGTCATCGAACTCATTAGGAAACACCATAACTCCTTGTGAACTATCCTCACATTTGTACACGCGTCAATAACGGTATTGCTTGATTAACTAATTCGCGCTAGTATTGTCTGATAATGGAATCCCGACTAATGAGCAGTGGATCGTCAGTAATAGTCTACTGGAAGGCAGCTGGCTGGCTGATTAATTTCCCAACATGTGAAGATACAATCAGGATGCCATCGTGGCGATTATGCCGCGTTTCATCCAATTATCAGCACGATAAATTGCATTATTATTAGCCTATAAGGATTTCAACGTAAGCAAAGGGTCGGAAAGAGTTACGCGAACGGCCACTTCGAATGCTCTTCGAAATGGTAACACCAAGTTTCCTGGCTACCGGTGTCGGAAATTGCAATTTCGTGCTATATGCCGACGTTGATTACTTAATAACTCTTAATGAGTCCGATAAATGCACTGCTAATTACATTTAAGTCGATAGTACGAATTTGTAGGATTGATCGTGACCGATAGAACGCTCGCTGGAATATCGTGCCTTCCTCGAGGAAATTGCTACTAGATTGATTTATAGTTTTTGATACGGTATTTTATAATAATTTTAAAGATCTTTTATTTGGATAAATAAGAAATTAATCATTTATTTTTCTAATGCAAAATATTTGTCTTGTTGGCAATGTTAAAATATTACTGTTCAAATGATGTTCGATTTTAGTTTATTTAATGGTTTCTCGGCAAATGTCTCTGGGACTTTGGTATTTTTCTTTATTCTTTCTTCTTACAGCGTGTAAAGTATTTTAGCACCGCTTTGTGGATTTCAGTTAGCAAATATATCACCTTTCTTTATTACCTCCGTTTTAAAAGATACGAGGCTTGCTGGAATTTCAGATAAACGTTTTTTCTCTTATATTTCCGCTTTGTTGGAATAACAGCGAAGAACGAGCGATGAGTGCGGAGAAAGGTGAGATTTGAGCGGGTTTTTGAAACAAGAATCTTTTGCAGGATTTTATTTTTTTATTATCAATTACGAGTTGATGCCGGTTAATGCTTTCTGTGATTAAATCTTTTTTTTTCTTCATCTCGATATACGTGGACTGTTTCGTTCCTTTCTTTTATTGCGATTTATAGAACATAAATTTAATTTCTGTACGATGTAGTTAAAAAATAGGGTTCATTTTGTAACAAAAATATAACAAAGAACGAAAATACGAGTATAAGAATTTTTTTTAATTATTTAATTTTTGTAACATAATATTCGATTTCGTTGATAATAAATTGGTGCGAACGTTTCAAAAAAGCCGAGAAATCGATGTTTCACCGATTTTTACGACTGCTATGCATCAAAATAAATTATCCCATTTTTTTCAAATAAAAATTCTCGCCTGTAAAAATCGTATCGATTTTGATGTCAGTGTATCGGTCGCGAAGAACGATGTAAAATATGGCGCGGATTGACAAGTCCGAAGGTATAATCTCGACAATAGATTACCGATGAACGTCGTAAATGCATGACACGTAGGAAAAATCTTAAATTAATTGCTTGAGGTATCAATTTTCACTATAGTTAATTTATTATTCTATTAATTATAATGTAACTATTAAACAGTCAACTTTGTAGTTTCCTCGAAAAACACAGTATTGCCAGAATTTTTAATGCCAATTAACTTTCATTCGTTTCTTTTTTTTATCGTAATTAATTATAAAACTTTGAAAGATATAAATTTAATTTAAAAAATGATATTCTCTGTGTTCTTATTATTACGACGGTATAATTTATTTCTCACGAGACTCCTAACTTTTTCGATCACAGCTAAGAAACCACATTTTGAACAGATAAAATGCACATTTCATTGTCGGATCGTGAACGTCACGGCGCTTCTTCCAGATGAATACAAATGCTCGCCAAAGAAACTAATCTGTATTCGCGAAACGAGTCTCCATGACACAGAGGAACCGAACGCGACCAGGCGGTAGAACTTTCTGTGATTAAAACGTCGTGCGAAATATTTTAAGCAGTATCTCTGGATATTTAAGTGATAAGAAATTTTGAATACTTGAAACCGTAGTGGATTAAGAATTCACATATTTTAAGACGAATCTAGATATAGTTAAGTATGCGTGCATGAAATTGGGTCGCGTTCGCAATATTCTGGAGGAACGTAATCAAGAAAATAGGGAATGGGTGTGGTCTACCATAGATTGCTCTTATAAGATCTAGTCTTAATAACTTGTTTAAAACAAAATCAATGTTAGTTCCTCTAGAATAGCGGCAATAAAATTTTTCGACTTGGAAAAATGTTGATTAAGTCGGTTGAAAAATAATAAAGAAGTATTAAGATGATTTCCCATTAAAAAAATAAATTGAAACTTCACTGTGTCTCATCTTACTATAACATCATAAATTTTTTATATACTATTTTTATTACGATTATTGTTATCATTATTATTATTATTATTATACATCATGTTGTAGGATAATCGTATTATTTCTATATTATAAATTGGAAGCAAAAAAAAAATTTGACATTTTTCATTCATTTCCGTTCATGGAAATATTTCACAAACAATTAATAATTTAACGAATAATTGTCTTTTATTTTTATTATTTCAACAAGTAACTTCTAAATATTTAAATCAGACATACGAAATACATCTTAAAAAAGAATTG
Source organism: Ctenoplectra terminalis (assembly GCA_019453375.1). NCBI lineage: Eukaryota > Metazoa > Arthropoda > Insecta > Hymenoptera > Apidae > Ctenoplectra > Ctenoplectra terminalis. Next base: position 73 of record SMSQ01020065.1, on the reverse strand, counting down.
GACAAATTTCTAACAAACAATGTTACACTTCATATTTCATTTTAATTGATTTCCATTTTGATAGTACGCTAAA
>SMSQ01020064.1:0-108080 GCA_019453375.1 Ctenoplectra terminalis | reverse complement strand
TATATATATATATATATATATATATATATATATATATAACACATAAAGATAAACACATAATAGTAACATCAATAATAATATTAATCATACATAGAATAGTCGATAAATAAATAACCAAATGTATTAAATACCATAGAGATATTTCCAAATGTCCAATTAACTCGTTTTCGTTGCTCAGAAGGTTAACTAAAAAGTATCCCGGCAATGAATCATCAGAGCAATAAAAATTCACCGACAATTCTCCAGCGATTTCGAAAATGCGCAAGAGCTCGAGTAGGATTCTCGAACAATTTGTTTATTTATCAAGCACGTTTTCGTATGGCAGATAATTTCGCTTGACGTTGGTTTTTTTAAATAAATGTCACGTACACGTGTTGATTGTATCTCGATTGTTGGTTCGCGTCATTTATAAAACCGAGCTGCCAGTTGTTCCGTCGAGCCTGCGTTTTAGCCTCGAAACCATGAAACGAAACTTTTCCCTCCCCTCCATTCTTTTTTTTCTGTCTCATTCGTCATTAATAATGTAAAATTGAAAGCAGTAAATTAAACATTGGCGAACGGTTGGAGCGTTTCGCGCTGGCTCGCTCGACCGTGCAAATTTCATCGATGAAAATCGTACCTACACGACGCATTGATTTGTATCACGCTCATTTGCCCGTAATATTATATTTCCGTAATATTGCAATCGCGAGCGCGGTTGTTGCAACAATCCCCGCTCCCGATTGAAATCTGCCGGCCAATCGCGCTGACTGCGCGAACAAAACTCTAATTTGGACTCGGTGGAATAAAAAAAAGAAAAAAAAAATGAAGAAAATACGCGCGAGAGAGGAAGGGGAAAGGCTGATAATGTCGACGCGATAGGTTTATTAAAAATAAAAGTTGCGTCGCGATCGGCGATCCTCGAAGTCGATAACGGAATGGCCGATAGTGAGCGGTGTCATGATCAATGAGCGCTGTTTATCTGCGTTTTTCTATGTACATATTTAAAATAATGGGATTTTTTTTTTTAATTTTTGTTTAAAGTTTTAATGTTGCATCAACTGTGTATAATAGTTATTAGTAGATTGCGAATTTTTGTAATAATCGAGGGTAAGCTGGAGAGAAACGGTCCACTTTTTTTTTTTAAACTTAATTGACACCTAAACTAAAAAAATATATTTGCTAAAGCGAATACATATGGATTTATAATATCCGGTATAATAACGGAACGGTTTGTAGCCTACACGAGACGAATTATCTCACCTTTAAGGCTATTTCACTTTAAATTACGCTATTTAAAAATATAAAAAAAAATTATAAATTAAAAAAATTGAAGCTAATTAGGCAGTTGTTTCGCTTACTAAATGTTATAACGAGTACTGTATTTATGCTCATCGTGTGCATTCCGTGTATTTATGTGCCTTCAGATTTTCCACAAATGAATAAAAATTTGCAGTCTACTTACTAGATTGAAAAAAAATAGAATCAGATTTGGTTGTGAAACTTTGAGCCATTTAAAAAAGAGATTACTTTTGATTGTTTCAAAAGGAAGATCGATTTCCGAAGTTTTTCTTTTGCGTAATGTAGTAGAAGATTGATGTGTGAATTGATAGTTCTCGTGAATGATAAGGATGTAGGTTGATTGAATTGAAGTGGTAAATAGAAAGGAGAATTCCGAAGTGGCGTAGCAATGTTGATCGATTACATGTTTGATAGATTCGATGAGAAAGTATCATAAGAAATATAAATTAGCTTTGATAACATAAAATTATAACATAAAATTACAGTTGAATAAAAACTGGTAAGGATTTTTACGATCTGTTTCTGTTTTGAATTACTTTGGTCATCTTGTTAGATAAATTCCCATTTGGATTTGTAGTGTATCATAATAAAACTGGTTTGAGGTTTAAACTGGTCCTTTTTTATTCACGAATCATTCCTAATTTTCTTTGCGACGTTTATAGCTAATGCTTTTTGAATTATATTACATATTTTATGATTTCCAAATAAGATTTCATCGAAACTGACTATTTTCAGTACATAACTAACGTGGATATATTTTTAGATATATTTCGGAGATAATTTCATTCCTGAATGAAGAAACGAGTGTTTCTTTCAATGTTCTATTTAAAAACATGTAGATATAAAAACCATTGAAATTTTATTTAAAGAACTTAATAGTAGTCTTTCTTGTAGATTGCATCAATTTACTCGTTATCTACAGATATACTATTATTTACAATTTGAGTTACAAAGTCTATGATACGGAATAGTAAATGTTGAAAAATATATTCATATACTGGAAAAGTGTTCCTTAACTTATGTGCCGTGTTAAATTTTTAACGGATCACGAAATGATCGGGAATTTAAATGATAAAAGATTAAATTGAACTATTCGTTTCGAATCGAAATTTCTCTGAACCGTTTTCAGTACAAACATATCCAATATATATTTAACACGTATAACATAATTTATTTATATAATACACCGTGACTCTAGTCGATAAGATTATCAAAAATTGTATATTATAATTATTTCGATGGTGGTAACATACAGAAAATTCGGAATATTACTCTATATTTTCTCCAATAACCTAAAAAGTGCTTCTTGCAAGGCTGCCATATAGTACAAACATCGCCATGTAATTGGTATCGCTTTCAACACCAACTCACACCTTTAAAACTACCAGGTACTAAAACTGCTACCTACAACTACAAATTTTCATTTCCCTTTTCAAAACGTTTCCTCGTTTCGTACCATTCAGGCTACACACGATCCCCAGAAAAATATAGGGTATGCTCGTGTAGTTATTAGTCAAAACGGTAGATTACCATTTCAGTGGTAGAACACACTCATGGCTCGATACCGCGAATCTGCATCATTATACGCGCGATAGTACGGGCACCATCGCCGCCATTGTGCTCATTACGGTGCACACGACGTCACGATTGTTATTACGAAACGAGAGAAAATGTTTCTGGTAGTAATCGATACTCGATATCCGGTAATAAGACGGCCGATAGAGTACGTGTGTCGCGCACAACAGATAGCGGGAGAGAATTTATCGGTGTGTACACGTGTAGTCCCGTATCTGCCGGTTGAATGCGGAGAAACGTGTGCATTTCAATCGCGTGATTGAGAACGTGCACAGGGTCGAGTTCTCCCCCCGGGGAAGTTTCACGGGTCAGAAAATCATGGGGTGGCTTTACCACCTGGCCGATGTTCGTATTCCTCCCTCTATCCCTCCTCTGGCCAACCCTCGTGCTCGAGCAGAATGTGTACGTGTACACACCGTCACGATTCCCCTCACGTTCGAATCATCTCTTCTCCCTTTCTCTTCCTCTCTGTCCCTTTCTGTCCCTTTCTGTCCCTTTCACCCTGTTACCCGTCTACTTTTCTCTTTCTCAAATAATGCTGCACCCCGATGCAGTTTGTCTGCATACCAGTCGGGCCACAATCACGCGATTCTGTCGTAGGTATCGGTCACCAGATATATAATGAAGCCTCTTTGAAGTTCTTCTTTCGGATCCTACGGCTTATGCCTGTATTTTCGGGCTAACGTTGTAATAAATGGAAGTTGGTTAGGGAGATGTTTTTGGGATGTTTAAGGTGTTTAGTGTGTCCGGATGTTTGTTTATGGTTTTTAAAGAGATTGTTTATCCATCGATGGCGCGGTGAGGTTTTTGACACTAGAACTACCGACGATTTAACCGTTTGAGCCCGGCGAAGCGATATCGCGCCTCACTTGTCGTATGCCAAAAATACGGTGCAGCTCGATAGCGCTTTTCTTGTTTTGTATCGAGAATGCGAAAACGCTGCTGTTGGTTAGTATACTTTACGCATTTATTGAGAGCAGTTGTAGTGATATCAGTACCAGTTTTTATTCATTTAACTTAGTTGTTGATCAAAATTACTTGTTACATAATAATTAGTGTTAATTATAACCATTTTCATTGTTTCCCAAAAAAAAATACTACGCATTTCATCCCGGACTTTTAGCATATGCATAAGAAAATTCTCCCGCACTCAAACGGTTAAGTATACTGATTTCTACGAAAGAATTCAAAATAATAAGTATTCGAAAAAAGGATAAGATGCAAGGGAAATAAATCTTTATTCGTATCCGTTATAGAAAACCATAAAAAATTCTTAGAGGTGCATCATTGTAAATTTATAGAATTTGTATGAGAAATTGCAGAGCAATCATTTTGACCATTTTGATAATTCTAGTGTTAACTCTTTCAAACTGTAATAAAATAATGAGGAATAAAGGAGGACTTAAAAATTCATTCTGTTAACGAAAAGGAATTCAACAAAGGCCTGAATTTAAAAAAAAGGAGGTTAGAATTGTTCTACCTTGGGAAATTTTTCAGTCAAAAATTTATCAGAGCACACAGAATCGTTATTAATACCTAGAGTATTAATTTTTGATTGATAAGAAAATTAGCGGGGTATTTGGTATAGATGTAAACCGTAAAGTGTTTCCAAATTTTTGGTCGATAGTTTGTATATTTTATCATCAAAATTTGTTACATCTGTTCATGTAATAAATTTTAATAATCATGTATAATACAATTTAAGATATAGTATTTACAGTAGTATATTTAACGGTTTGTTTGAGTTCCTCTCGTGCTGCACTCTGAAAAGATTAATTCTTTGAGTTAAAGATTTAAAAGTAAAATAATTTAAGACCTTATGTTGCTTCCAGTGTTGTTTGGGGGTAGATGTTTTGAAAATGTAAAATGTGATAAGAAGTGGTAATTCATTAGCGATGAGCATTTAATTTTCTGTGCTATGAATTTTTAAGTAATCTGATTGTGCTAAGATTCGAATCACGCGAACTAGAATCGCTAGAAGTTTTTAAAACGTGCTTTAATGTTTGAAATATAATAGTAAAATTGATTTTATCTTTAATCTTTAAGCGATTATCCAATGATACAGGACATAAAAAAAGTCTTTACAGATATTCGATGATTAACAAATGAAGCCTCTTTAAGGTTTTTGTTCATCGAGTTAACCAACTTTTTACTTTGTTTTGATAAGCATAATATCTAAGATCTTCGCAGATACAATATCTTCATCGAAGTTTATTATCTGGTGATAAATATTTATAATATCACGACCTTGTATTACAATTGATTTTTATTATATTTCATAAATACATTTTGATAAAAATATATATTATTTTCATCAAAGAATTCGATTTTATTCAACACAGAAATTTTTGTACAAGTATGATATACATTTTCTATAATTTTTCATAGTTTCAAAGAATATTTGCTTTCGCCCAATATTCGAAGCAACGAAAAATTTTCGTAACGTATTCAAAGTATTCGAAGCGTTTTAATTATTCGTAACGCAGAAACTGCGAACGAGCTTCCGCGATTACATCGTTCGTTACAACAATTTTTAAATTTCACCCCGGATAATGTATTCATAATACTTAAAGAGAGCGCAGAGGGATCGGTTTCAATTTGCAATTCAAAAGCTACGGACTTATTTCGTTTCCCAGGAACGCGATATCCGTAATAAAATAGCCCAATTTTAGTGCGCGATGTACTGTAACGAAGGATGCTAATCAGTTTTCACTTAAGTTGCGGTACGAACTCAATTGCATTTTGTGGCCATTACATAAAGCAGTTCACGTTGGCCTATTATATTACGGAAAACAATTTCGATGAATGTTGAAGCAGAGATACGTCAGAGACTTCGTTTCGTTTCATTGGTTAAAGAGTTAATATTTTGTCATACGTAATATCGAAATGAAATGGATACGACATATATACGTGGGTGACATGAATAATTAAACGTGACGTGAAATTAATTTAAATTGTGTAGATCATTTATAATGTGAGAACGTAGCAATTTATTGATATTTAATAATCAAATATTATTGGAGTACAATTTTGCAGCGATGAATTTTTTAGTAAGGCACAAGTTTAAACATTCTGTATAAACACAACGTAGACGTTCAGGATAATTGTGTTGTATCTCTATATTTGTTAATGAAATTTAATCGTTATTTATATTTCTATTATATTATATTAAAGAAATTATATTTAAAAAATTCATTTGGGAAGAAAGAAACCTGTTAATTGGGAAAAATGAGTTAATTCGTCATTTCAATTTCCAGTTGTGGATGTAATAATTTATTTACTCGAGGATCTTCTGTTTTCTAATATATCCTTACATTTGTATTAAAATATATTATATCTCGTTATGTTATCAAGGATTTTCTACTTAAGAAGCGATCCTGCTAAATTGCCAAATCTATTTCCTTGTAATTACATACTATCGTAGTGACTTCAGAATTTTCTACATTCGAGAATGAAACTTCGTTAATATCAAATTGTTAAAAATTTATCATTGATCCATCGATCCCTCCGAAGCACTATCAACCTACCCCACTGCTCCATAAATTCCCTTATAATTTCTAATCTTATTTTATAATCAAATTTCTTTTATATAAAATCTATTTCCTTGCAAATACATACTACTGTATTATCTTCAGAAATTCTTCCTATACCCTACGGTGAAAATTAATAATTATCGAATTCTTAAAAATTTATCATTGGCCCATCAATTCTTGAAAAACATCTTAAATCTCCCCATAATACTCACCATTGTTTACAACCAAATTTCTCCACAAATCATCCTGCGTAATGTTTGACAACTGTTTCTCTCCCACTTTCTTCATCCTTGGGGCATGATGTAATTTACGAAGGAGCGGCGTGTCTCCGTTTTATTCTTCGCAAATCACACGCTCAACTTCCCATCGTGCTGCTTAAGCTTCCGTAATGGATAGGAGTACCGCCGACAATGCCGGTTGTTCGCGTACGTCGGGAGGAATAATTTTCCTCCGGAATGATAGGCCTCCGTACGGAAAGGACCGATTCGGGCGAGCAAATAAAACGCACGCACTCGTTTAATTCGTGCTTCTTCCAGACACGCTCTCTCCCTGCCAGAATGAGTTACGATACGATTTATTGGCGGTCGGAAGAAACGATCAACGCGATATTACCTGGCCACGATTATTGTTTTCGGTAGGAGGGGCGTGTCATGGCGGACTTCACGTCCGGTGCCCTTCGTCTGTCCCGAGGGCTCTTTTCTTGCGTTCGCCGCGGTCTACCGGTAATAGAAATCGAGTAGATTGTAGATGGATAAGATGGAAGCCGCTTCCTCGTCCGTCGAATCTCTATGGAGCTACGTTAGAAATGGCCCTTGGGCCTGCTTTACACAAAGAAACGACGCCTTTTATCTCCGATCGCTCCGACCTGGGGGTGCGTTCGATTTCTAGAGTCATTTGACTCGACTTCTTGTTCTTGTTCTTGTTTTCGGTGCTTTTAGAGAGCACTTTTGAACGAGGAATTATTGAGAACTGTAACGAGAGGTTATATGGGTGGACGGATTAGAGGGATCAGTTATTGTGTTTGAGGGTTGTGAAAGAGACGAAGAATTTCTTTTCTAGCTTATTAAATTGTAAAGGTTTTTTTTAAATATTGTTACTGCACTTAAACTACTGGGATTCGTAAAGAAAATTATTATTTTTTTTTTTTAGTCTTTTGTGTGACTTAAATTATTAACAAAAATGATATATCCTTGTTCAGTATAATAACAACAGTATTTTACTGTTGTTAAAGAATTACATCAGTTATAAATACCAATAAAAATTTGAACAATAATGACTAATTGCAGAAATGACCTAAATCGTGCCTTCTTGGTCTTTGGTTATTTCGATTTTTGCGTATATCAAAAAAAATGATTTAACATTATTATTACATAAATCGACGCAACGTGAAACACGTGGATAACAAATTAATTTTTTCCAAATTGTATTATATTGTATGTATTGTATGTATTATAAATATTATAAATATATATAAAAATTGCACCGATTTCAATATCTTTTTTGTCATAACACACGAAATCTTACTTCCGTCGTTCNTTTTTTTTTTTTTTTTTTTTTTTTTTTTTTTCATTTGAACTGGAATAAATAAAATAAAATATCATTTGATAAATTGGCCGCCTTTGAATGTGTACAGTTCAATTTTAGTATCAATTTTCCAACTTTTTGAAGGTTTAAACAAAATGTTGCAAACATTCATTTAACTATTTTAGGGATGATTTTTTTTTTTTTAGTCTTTTGTGTGACTTAAATTATTAACAAAAATGATATATCCTTGTTCAGTATAATAACAACAGTATTTTACTGTTGTTAAAGAATTACATCAGTTATAAATACCAATAAAAATTTGAACAATAATGACTAATTGCAGAAATGACCTAAATCGTGCCTTCTTGGTCTTTGGTTATTTCGATTTTTGCGTATATCAAAAAAAATGATTTAACATTATTATTACATAAATCGACGCAACGTGAAACACGTGGATAACAAATTAATTTTTTCCAAATTGTATTATATTGTATGTATTGTATGTATTATAAATATTATAAATATATATAAAAATTGCACCGATTTCAATATCTTTTTTGTCATAACACACGAAATCTTACTTCCGTCGTTCGTTGAAATATTCACAACCGGAATGATTCAACATTACATCCTATCGTTGAATCGACAAAACAAGCAACTCGTGTTTTATATTCCGAACGGCTGCTGCATCGATAATGAAAATCGTTTCGTGGTCACCTGATGCGATGCATGGATGGCTCGATCGTTCGCAGTTAATGGACTAGAAAGTCTGGTGATTAGAAAAAAATTTTCCCTCCAACGGTAAATTTCTCGCGGGGCTAACCTCAGGGTAATCTCGATCGCAATATCTTCTACAATGATTGCTGCTCGATATATACAGGGTGTTTCGCGAAACTGCTCCACCTAGATATGAATAATTTACGAGGCAAAATTAAACGGTGTTACGAGTTTCTGCGATCTTTCTAAACATTTACGTGCATGCATGTAGGTGAAAAGTTTAAGCTGTATTTCTTGTTACTTTTTTTCGGTGTACCAACCTTTTACGCGGTTCATAGTTTTTGTGCAACGTATCGCGCGCAAGTCCAATTTTTTTTTCCTTTTTTTTTTTTTTTATAATTTCATACTGTATAATAAAGTAATCGAATAATAAACAGTAATTAGAAAAAAATATATTTTAGTTTATTTTTTATCTAATTGAATTCAAATAATTATTTCTTTTTACCGCCAGTGGGAATTTTTGTAACAGAGTAACACCGTCTGTAGTTAACTAATATAATCACTTGTAGTAATAATAATAATAACTTATTCAGCGATCTGTGCTGTAGATAAATTTTGATCATACGAAAAGTCACGCTTGATATTTTATCCCAACTGGTTCGTATTTAATAAGTTACTTTCAAAAGTTGTACCGAATATGCTTTAATTTTTATACGTATCCAATAACATATCTACATTGCTAAATTCCTATTAAATTTAGTTTTAATATAAAAGAATATATTCCATGTGCTAAAATTGAAAAGAATGGAACAAAATATGCAAAGGATTAGTTATTTAATTGGGAAAGACAAGTTATGTGTCTATATTTTATAAATTTAAGCTTTTTTTGCTTATTACTCTATTATTATATTTCGCCATTGTACCTGTTATTTTTATAAAATGATGACTTAAAATTATGTCGATAATATTTATTAGAAATAACAGTGTATAGTCAAAGATACGAGTATCTACAATAGTGTTGAAACAGGAGATAATTAACGTTTCAGTATCAAAGGACCTCTACATAGTTGTACAATATTTAATAAATACGTGGACTTCCAATTATAATGTGCAAAGCGCGATAAAATTTCTTTCAACACTTTTCTTTGGTCCTTACATTACATTTTTTTAATTTAGTAATTGTATGTAACTAGAATGTAAAGCATGAGAAAAGAGTGTTGGAAACAAATTTTATTACACTATACGTGTATAATTATTCAAGTAAATGTTTTTAATAATATCATTTCGCTGTCATCGAACAATATTTTATACCAATCATTAGTTTTACTCTTTTTAAAATGAGAAATTATATTTAACGGTACTTTCATTTCTCATAAGTAAATTAAAATTCGGTTATAGTGGTTAATTTCTATTCAGTTTGCCGGTATTTTTGATTCAATAATTTATTTACAGAGAGACCGTCAGAATTTTTACCGTATTGTTACATTTTTATTTAAAATTTATTGTCGTATTCACATTTTCAAGAATAAAAACGAATTAATTCGCCTTTATTAAACTTTAATTTCCTTGAAAAAGGAGTTCTTGTATGAGAAACGACCTAGTTAACAGGTTAACGAAAACTTTTTCGTTTTATCGCTTGCGGATGTTGATTTTATTTTATACGGAAATTTGTCGGGTGGTACTTCAAAAAAAAAAAAAATTAGCAATTTAAGAGTCTACATATAATTGATCGAAATATGCTCGTACGTAATTAAATGTTTTGAACAAACTTTACTGTATTAATATAAGGTGTTTTTTGTTCACAATATTTGTTTTATTTTTGAGAGATAATTTGAGTGGCTTTTTATGTATTTTAAGTAGCCTATTTTATTTGGAATGTTGTAAGGTTCATCGTCGAGTAACCCGGTACCAGAAATGTCGGAGAAAAATAAAAAATTGGCAGAGAACGAATTTATGATGCGTTACGATTTATATTTTAATTTCGGATGAAAGCAATTTGGAAGCAAAATTTTAAAATGTTTGCGTAACAGTTTCTCAGTTTTGACGATTGTGCTATTTATATACAAAATAATGTTATTTATAAAATTTATTAGTTACGTTACTAGGAATAGTGGCAGTTTAACTTTTTCTTTTCTTTTCTTTTCAATTTATATCAAAATTTGGACATTTAAATCTCATGCTCAAATTATTTTTTGTCCGAATATTTTGATCTTTAGAAATTTAATAATTTATAATATTAAAATTTTTAAGTTTAATACTTTATATTAATATCTACAATATTCTATTATAAATATGTCCTATCTATTGATAACAATACTAACATTAAATATATTTTTACGAAAGAATAAATTTTGCATCATTCTTTAACTGTAAAAGTATAATCATCGTATCGTACCTAAAAATCTTGTTTAAAAAACTTTTCGATTTCATTTACAATAATTTACAAGGAATTCCAGATAACAGATAATAATATACATATTCCCGTAAATTTAATCCTTTGCATACAAAGGATAAAATCTTAGCACACTTCGTACTCTAAACTCTCTGCACTTTACATCATCATAACTACCTGCAAGTACAAACTATCATTATAGAGACTTCAAAAACGTGTTTGCTTTCATTCTATGTCCATTTTCGCACCTTTTATTATCCCATTCAAAACACAATATCCTAACTCCCATTATTTTCTTCGTGCATTTTATATAAATGCTCTTCGAAAACCAAAAATAAGATCGTAGCTCGATAAACGTTCATCGATACGAGTGGTTCGGTACTTACGTTCGAACGAAAGTAAATTTTATTTAGTGCCAATACAATGGCCACCCATCGCCGATTAAACGTAACGGTTTAATGCACGGACGGCGAAGATCAACGGTGAGCGAGCAGTTAGTTAGAAAGGTGAAAGATCAATAGGAAGTCGTACCGGTGAATTTCTCGAACAAGTTGATACCGTAGCGATTCTGATCGGGAGGTCATCGAGAAACAGATTCGCCAAAGCAATCGAGCAGTTTCCTATGCGAAGCTAGTCTCTGTAACAGCGTCCATCGTTATAAAATGCACGGATCTTTTGTATGCTAGGTGTATTCTGTATTTTATTTTTTTTTATTCGTGTTTTACGAGAACTATCCTCGATATAGAGTATGCTTTACGGTTGTTTTTCCGTGGCCTTAGCATGTTTGTAGTAACTAAGAGACTAAAAATATTTGTTATAAAAATGTAAAGGTTAAAGTATCATGAATAACAATGTTGTGAATTAAAATCATAGTTGGAATAGAAATTAAAGTCAATTACCAATGCAGTTTAGATTTGTTGAATTTAGATTACAATATGAGCCATGAGTGGAATATGATGTTAGAAGGGAAAAATTGTGTTCTTATTTATTACGAAGTAAATATGAATAATGGTAAAATGTGTGTTTGAAGATTAACATTTTGTTCAGTCGTACGATGTAAAGGATTGCGGTAATTTGTTTTCTGTGATCAATTTTTAACATTCGGTTGAGAAGTTGCTCTCAATAATCTGAATAATATATAAATAACAAATTTCTGTATTCAAGTATAGAATATCTAAATAATGTTCGATTAATAGCAATAATAATTAATAAGTAAATAATTTAAACTAATATTCTGGTTATTACCATAAATATATCAACATATCGTTGCTTGTCATTCATAATGGCACAACTCAAATTTCAAATTTGCTTTTATTGAATACACGGTCTACATTATATTTCTATTTTTATCAAATTTATCTTTTTTTAAGTTGTGCCACTATTAATGCCAAGCAACGATATATTTATTATTGAAAATACTTTACTAATTGCAAATAATACAAAAATGAATCCTTCATATTTCATAAATTCACTTAATTCTAAATATACTACCGCTTATAAGTATCCGGACACTCGTAAATTTGTCAACTCGATCAATATCTAGTGATAATACACAAATGTTACGAAAATATGTAAATTAATAACAATTTAATGATTGAAAGTAGTATTTACATAAATAATCAAAATATAAAGAACTTTTCAAATAATAAAATAGTTCCATAAGGTTTGACACCTATAAATTTTAATGTTATTTTTATTACACATTAGCTCGGTAATTTATTCACAATATTTAATTTTATCCTGTTATAATATTCTGCTACGCATAGCTGCAACTATAACAATTAAATAACAAAATCATAAATTATATTCTGTCAAAAATAAGCAAGTGTCCGGATACTTTTGAGCGGCGGTGTACGTATTTTCTCATTTTATCTTAACAAAACTGAATCAAATGTTTCCGTTATAGAACTTCGACGGACGTCAAGAATATCGAGCCTTTCGTCGTAAAATAAACAGGTTAGGTGGATAAGAGCAAGAAAAGAAAGAAAGAAAAATGTTTCAGGAAAGTTGAGTCTCGATAAAAACTTGATACAAATCGAAAGCATGAGGCATATAATGACTGGTTGCGCGTATCTGCGTGAGGGATGGTCAAAACCACCCCTGCAGACTTGGTACTATTCCTAGTAGTCCATTAGTTGGTCGAGTAGGCGAGGAAAAATGTAATAAACCGTGACACGTCGTGTCTCCCATAACGATATAGAAGCGTCGACACCAGAGAAAGATTAAATTGCCGCCACCACCATCACCGGTAACCCCTTTCCTCGTGGCTCTATTTTCCTTCTTTCCTTCGTTAGAAGTCGAGAAAGATGGTGGCGATCAAATTTGCCTGGAGACTTTCGCGTGTGAAAACTCACCCTCGTCGTGTATCTTTGTTGTGTACGGGATTTCATATTTCAAAAATTCAGAAACGTTTTTGTAATAAATTTTGCTTTGATTATTTAAACGCGATGAAAATCGTTCAGAATTTTTATGCGAACGTTGAAATATTATTTTTCAATTAGGTTGATGTCGCTTGTAAGATTAGTCAAAAGTTTCATCGTATTTGTCTTAACTTCAAATATAATAACTTTACATTGGATACAGTTCCTTGTGAACGTAATTTTAGTTACACAAAACTTGAAAAAAGTTATTTTTTCGATGCTTTGGAAATATAAGTAGTGAAATTAATATAAATGAAGCATTTTATACAATTTAGTAAAAATGTTTCGATAGCTGATTTTATGTATATGTAATTTTTAAATTGCACAGTATTGAAAAAATATCTACAGTATTAGAAATATTTATGCAATTTCTTATGCGTTCGTTGATCCCTGCTATAGTGCTAGGTATTTGTTTATTATTTCAGATTCTTTGATTGTATGATTAAGTAAATTATGGATAGGTATAACTTAGAATTTATGATTAATGATATCGATATTTGACGAGGTAAAAACTTTTTGACTAAAGTTAACCATCGAATATTCACGTATTACACCTGTTAAACAAAAACCTGTTATACGAGATAAATCATACATGATGGTCGATGCTTTCACGACTCTGACTCTTGCACTTGAAGTTGTTAGCTAGACTCTAACTGTAAATTATATTTTTGCGGAAAGTTCTTATTTGCAGTGTGTTATTACGAACTAATACTTTACTCGATAATTTTCAGGAATACTTAATCAAATTATACAGATATATATTCTACTTATAATCTACCTGAATGTTTCCCAGAATTATATCTTATTTACTTCTATGTAAAATTAAAACTCCGGTGTAAAATTATAAAAAAAATCATCCAAATAAATGGATCAATCATTCCTACATACACCATCAAAGTACACACATTTCCAGCAATATTCAATCAAATGATACAAGTAGGGTAATTTCGGATGAGATCGCCCCGCAGATGAGATGATTCAAGCTTTCAGCTGTTGGTAGTATACCGAATATTATGAATACCCTTTGACTGTTATAGATGCCTATATGCGTCCGGCGAAAGCTATCGGTGTGGACTATGGACGCATATATGCGTTTGACGATCAAAATGTTTAGATCAAACAGATAATTCAGGATTTGCAAGAAGATAATTCGTTGTGCGTGCAAAATACAAGAAAAAAAGTGATACAAAATGTAAATGTTAAAAATGCAACATCGGATTGTGCATTGATAATTGTTTAGAGATTTACGGTACCCAAATGAATTACTAATTTTATTTGACTTGAAATACGTAGTTTTAGTTGCATATCCATATAAAGTATTTATGTAATTTGAAAATAAACACGATGTTTAACATTTGTATAAGTTTAAAGTTTTCCATATTTTTTTTCTATTTCTGAATGTCACGCGTTCTAATGACATTTCTAAAATGTCAATGTTTTTTGAAGAAATAATATATAAAATAATATATGCTTAAGAATAATTCTCTTGTGTTGTTTAACATGTTGTAACTGAAAAATTACAATAGTAAGTTAGTTGCACGTTGGATAATCAATCTAACACCGGTAGAGTACACCATACGCGAAAAAGTATTCCCTGAACGTAAAGCGTTTAAACCTAGAGTTCTTCGCAGTCAAAAGATTAATATTATAAATCCACGTGCATTTACTTTAGCAAATATATCTTTTCAGTTTAGATGCCAATTGAACTTATGACGTACTAGTGCTTATAAAAAGTCATCGTTTCCCAACTGACCCCATATACTCTACTTACAATCTACCTGAATATTTTCCAAAATAAAACTCTGTTATAAAAGTACAAAAAAAAAGAAAAAAAAAATTCGTCCAATCGAATGTATCAATTATTCCTACACACACTATCCAACTGCACACGCTCGATCGACACTCCGTTGAAATAATACAGATTTTGTCGCGCGATACTCGAAAAGTACACACAGAGAGGGTAAGTGAAAGACGATGGAAACGGGTTTTACAGTTACAGTCTCGTGTTTACGAGTTGTTGCCCTCCCTCTGGGTATAAACGCTATTTGTGCGTGCAAGATCAGCCAGGTTGTGTTCCCTTTCCTCTTTCTCCTCTTTCGTGTTTGCATTTTACCGCCCTCGTAGTCGTCGTCATCGGTGGTAGCAGCAGCGACGCCGGCGTCGTCGTCGTCGTCGTCGTCGTCGTCGCTCTCGACGGCGACGGCATCATTGTATTAACACGACCGAATGGAAATTACACCGACCTGGTCATCTGGACGTTTCGTGGGCGCGTTTACGACGTCGTTTCCCCTCTTTTAATGAACAATGAGCGCGACGATCGTTTTCTCTACGGCTCCGTTTTATCGCCGTCGTTCCGAATAACAGTACGCTAGTACACTTTGCGTTTTTCTGTCCCTTTTCGTGTCTGTTTTTACCTTTTTCTTTTATTTTACTTTTTGTTTCATCAGTTTTTTTTCCTTCTCGGTAATATAATGCAAAAATGATTTGTTTTAGTAAAATTTTTTAAGACCCGTTTCTTAAGTTCCCTTTCATTGGCTACTGAATGGTTTTACGATAGTACCATAATATGATCGCTTGTTGTGTTTCATGGGTTCAGGGGAAACAGTGTTTTAGTTTGATTAAAGGTAAATCACGGTGAATGGGTTTTAAAGGGCGCGATAGGACAGACACTGTCGGAGGAATTTATCGTTTTTCTGTTAATGATCGTTCAGTGATTTTTTTTTATGTTAGAAGTTTATTTGTAAAGAGATAAGGTTTGTTGAAAATACGTTTTCCGAGTATGTTTTATTGAAAATTTAGGAGTTTCTATGGAGTGGGATTTTTTCAATTCTTTCGTAGTTTAGTGCGAAAGTAACTCGGATAACCTGTCGAATGGGGCACTGTACATTTCATATCTTAAATTGTATTATACATAATAATTGTTAACACATTGACGACGGGACCTTGTTTTTATAAAATTTACTCTGCAGTGGAGTTAGGATCGAATCAATTCTTATTTAGATGTTTGTGAAAATAATTTCGTATTCTAAAGATAGACTATAATTTTTAAAAGTATTCTTTCATACGTCGTCGTTCACTATTTTTACCTTTTCAAGATATAAAATACAAAATACGAGAAATTTCGTCACCCATCCGTAATGTGTCGAAATATGTTCCTTATAGGTAGCTGAAATTACGTATTTTTTGCGTCTAACGATAGAAATGTAAGAAATGAGTACCTATTCTTCAATATTTTATTACACTGTGAAAGGATTAAATAATCTGTGATACTTTGAAAAAATGTGTTTGATGTATGGAATAATTCTTTCCTATTATTTACATATATTATATGTTTCATAGTGATAATTATGTAATTTATGAAAAGAAGGTTTAGTTGTTAAATGTTAAGTGTTGATGTCTTAAAGCTTCCTCAGTACAAAGTGCATAACTTAATTGAAAAAAAACTGAGCTTAGATTTCTTTTTATCAATAAAGAATTTCTTTATGCAATTAAATATTCTGGTAATTGAAGAGTGAAATAAAGAGAATTTCGTTTAAAATTCAATTAATATTATAGCTTTCATTTCCAACAATTGATAATAAAGTATATTCAGCTGATGTAAAAGGAAAATTAATGAACTTGATTGAAGTATTTTAATTTTGTAATATAACTAAATCGTGTCCGTTCTAGATAGAGTATGTGAGATAAAAAAACCAAGACATTTTTCAATTCCGTTTTTCATGTATGTTTCAAACATACATTNTGGAGTTAGGATCGAATCAATTCTTATTTAGATGTTTGTGAAAATAATTTCGTATTCTAAAGATAGACTATAATTTTTAAAAGTATTCTTTCATACGTCGTCGTTCACTATTTTTACCTTTTCAAGATATAAAATACAAAATACGAGAAATTTCGTCACCCATCCGTAATGTGTCGAAATATGTTCCTTATAGGTAGCTGAAATTACGTATTTTTTGCGTCTAACGATAGAAATGTAAGAAATGAGTACCTATTCTTCAATATTTTATTACACTGTGAAAGGATTAAATAATCTGTGATACTTTGAAAAAATGTGTTTGATGTATGGAATAATTCTTTCCTATTATTTACATATATTATATGTTTCATAGTGATAATTATGTAATTTATGAAAAGAAGGTTTAGTTGTTAAATGTTAAGGGTTGATGTCTTAAGGCTTCCGCAGTACAAAGTGCATAACGTAATTGAAAAAAAACTGAGCTTAGATTTCTTTTTATCAATAAAGAATTTCTTTATGCAATTAAATATTCTGGTAATTGAAGAGTGAAATAAAGAGAATTTCGTTTAAAATTCAATTAATATTATAGCTTTCATTTCCAACAATTGATAATAAAGTATATTCAGCTGATGTAAAAGGAAAATTAATGAACTTGATTGAAGTATTTTAATTTTGTAATATAACTAAATCGTGTCCGTTCTAGATAGAGTATGTGAGATAAAAAAACCAAGACATTTTTCAATTCCGTTTTTCATGTATGTTTCAAACATACATTTAATAAAATAAAAATTTCACTGTTCTTTTAACGTTACGCGCATTGTAGATTACAAGAGAATAAAACAGACAAACACTGATCGCTGCCCTTATTTCTTAACGTGAATTATTAAAATTGGAATGTAAAGCCAGAATAAAACTAAGCTAGAAGAAAAATTTATCGCTGTATAACGAACAATCTTTATAATCAAAATTTCTTTCATACATTTTGATATGTTCCCTCAACATCATAGTATAATATACAATTTAGTATCAATAAACTATGCAACTCTTCTCCAACAGCTTCTATCTCTTTTACAAAGAAGCATATGACAGTAATAACACGCAATTTTTACAAAATAAAAGAAACAGTCCCACGTGATTGGCCGTAAAACCTTTAAGCGTCAATGCATTAACTCGAGATTTACTAGCACTAAACCAACTTTTATTCGCCAATAAAACAAACGGAAATAGTAAGCTTTTTCCCCTTAGTTATTCGTTAAAAGAAGATATAAAAAAAGTAATATTAATTTCTGCCGATCCGGTTTACTTGCTAAAAATAAAATTGCACAGTTTCCTGTTCATCGGTTGCACCTTAACCCTTGTGCAGTGATCAAGTGTTATATTGAAGCTGTGGGAAACGGTACTAAAGTACCTAGACTGCGGATTTTTTTACAAATTTATATTTTTATAAATGTAATTAAAAAATAAACAGAAACTAGATAGGTCAGTCTTTTATTCACAAACTCACTAAATATTATAGTAAGTATTATATTTTGGGCTTATTTTTATATTTTTTCTGGTTATGTGCATTCTGTATACATTTTGTGCTTTCAAATTTTCCATAAATATATAAAAAAAAAAACTCCAGTCTGAAAGTAACAAACAGTTTTTCGAATAAAACTAACAATAAGAAAAGTCAACATTAACATGTATTCAGTACCTTGATAGGAAGTTATTAATTCTTTCGTTATTAAATCCCGTTCAGGGTAGTTGAGCTGCAAGTGTACACTTTGCCGCATAGTGTAATATCTACTTTGGCGTATTATATAAGTTATTGGTTTTTTTTATTAAAATTATTTAAAATTAATATAAGTATAACAAATTATAAACAAATACATGTGAGAATAATACAATTTTTAGAGTCAATTTTTGATGTCGAAAAAAAAATTAAACAAATAAAAAAATCAACTTTTAGGTAAATATTTTTTTTCTTTTTTTTTCAAATTTAGAAATTCGTTATTTTTTTTTTTTAATTTAGAAAAGAATGTTTTAAATTTTTTTTTATTTTTACTTTTTTTTTTTTAAATGGAATAAAAAAAAAAAAATTTTTTTTTTTTTTTCATTTGAACTGGAATTAATAAAATAAAATATCATTTGATAAATTGGCCGGCTTTGAGTGTGTACAGTTCAATTTTAGTATCAATTTTTCAACTTTTTGAAGGTTTAAACAAAATGTTGCAAACATTCATTTAACTATTTTAGGGATGATTTTTTTTTTTTAATTTAGAAAAGAATGTTTTAAATTTTTTTTTATTTTTACTTTTTTTTTTTTAAATGGAATAAAAAAAAAAAAATTTTTTTTTTTTTTTCATTTGAACTGGAATTAATAAAATAAAATATCATTTGATAAATTGGCCGGCTTTGAGTGTGTACAGTTCAATTTTAGTATCAATTTTTCAACTTTTTGAAGGTTTAAACAAAATGTTGCAAACATTCATTTAACTATTTTAGGGATGATTTTTTTTTTTTAATTTAGAAAAGAATGTTTTAAATTTTTTTTTATTTTTACTTTTTTTTTTTTAAATGGAATAAAAAAAAAAAAATTTTTTTTTTTTTTTCATTTGAACTGGAATTAATAAAATAAAATATCATTTGATAAATTGGCCGGCTTTGAGTGTGTACAGTTCAATTTTAGTATCAATTTTTCAACTTTTTGAAGGTTTAAACAAAATGTTGCAAACATTCATTTAACTATTTTAGGGATGATTTTTTTTTTTTAATTTAGAAAAGAATGTTTTAAATTTTTTTTTATTTTTACTTTTTTTTTTTTAAATGGAATAAAAAAAAAAAAATTTTTTTTTTTTTTTCATTTGAACTGGAATTAATAAAATAAAATATCATTTGATAAATTGGCCGGCTTTGAGTGTGTACAGTTCAATTTTAGTATCAATTTTTCAACTTTTTGAAGGTTTAAACAAAATGTTGCAAACATTCATTTAACTATTTTAGGGATGATTTTTTTTTTTTAAGTTAGAAAAGAATGATTTAAATTTTTGTTTAATTGTACTTTATTCGTTTTAAATTTATAGCAATTGAACAGACCAAAAAGGTAAAAAAGAATAAATTCCAAAAATGGCCGTTAAAAAACCAAACGTACGTGTAGGTTTGCATCAGTGTCTTTAAAGAAGTCAATTATAGTTCAAACGATACCTAGATATTTATTACTGATTCCTAGTCTTTAGATTTTCTTGAGAAACTGTAATCAACTGTAATTTTCTTTTCTCACAAATAAACAGAATTCTGATTATAGAGGATTAAACCTTTATCATTCTGATGATTTTACAAATTTAAATTTTAACTCTCCATAGCTTCGTGCAACATAGAAGCTACATACACGTGTATCTATAATATTTAGATTATTTTATTTTATCTATTTATCGCTGTACTATTAAGTTCTCTTATTATACCAGTGTACTGATACTAGGCAGTCTATTTATAGCCATTATTGATTAAAAAAATTTTTAGATTAAAATCGGAAACTGTAATCCTAATTTTTTTCTGATAAGCAAAGAAAATTCCGATTATAGAAGGTTAATGCTTTAGGGAAATATTTTCAGAATCACCAAATTATAAAACAATCTAAAAATTGAAAAATTGAACGTTTCAATCTTCTAAACTAGAATAATCGAACCTAATCCTGCTACGGTTTTTGAATCATGTTTGACATAATCGTATTTCTCTTTTGGCAATCAAATTTCTTAACTTCGAGAAAAGTATACAATTGTTCAAATTTTCTTGTTTCAGTTTCATGCTGAAGACACGTTTTTCTTAAAATTAAAAGTTTTTTTTTAGTGAAACGAGAGTACAATTTGGTCGAAAAGAATCGAAAGACCGTAGCAGAGTTAATTAAATTATGCTTTGTGGATGTAGTTAGCCAGGTAGGATACTGTTTCTTTCCATGATTCGGAGCAGACGACCGCTCAGCGTGGAAAATCGTCGACTAGAGGAAACTTTCTAAGTGCAGACTGCATAATCCATTGCATGTCGACGCGCGCACAACCTGAGCTATTGTTTCGCGAATAAAACACTCCGTGCAGTCGACTGTATACGTGTGTGGTCAACTTTCAACCTCGATGGAAATGTAACAGGTAGCACGACGGGGAAACGCGAAAAAGTACGTAACGATGCTCTGCCATGTGTGTAATCCGTTTTTTCCGACCGTGATGATAGCGGTGTGATGAAGTTCGTCGGACTACAGTTGGTTTTTTTCTGTTTTTTCCTTTTTTTTTTTTTTTCTTTTTTTGTAATAGGTTTTGTTATGGAGGTATTACGCTAGGATTACTGGATAGTGAAAGTTTGAATAGTTGGTTTGTTGATGATTTGTCGGATAGCTATTGTGATAAGGATAGAAAGTTGCATTTGGAGGTATTTGATATTGAACCATAGAAAAAGAATGTTTTTTTTTTTAATTTATCGATTGTTTGAAGATAGATGAAAAAATTGGATAAAAACTGTAAAGTAAGAGTAAATGATATTATGGTTCATGGCGGTAAAGTTTTACTAGAATTGGACAAATTATGTACAGAGTGGTCTTCGAATAATCGTCTTAATATTTAAGCTAGATTTTATAGTTTGTTAAAAAATGGGATCATGTTACATTTTTTTAAGTACACGAGGAGCTCAATTCGCTGATACAGCACAGTGCATTATTTTGATTGCGTGATGTCACACTAATTCAATCAGTACTTCAGATACTGATATGGAATGATAAACACAATACCGTTTAAAGAACATAAGATGACTAAAGTCTTTTATGAAACAGAAACTTTCGACTTTTTTTACCACAATAGTTGATTCGTTTTTAAGTACAGATACTTTCACCGTATTATTGGAACCAGGATAAATACAGTAACTGAAAGAAATATTCATACACTGTGAACTGTTGCCTTCTATTAAAAATATCTTTTTAATTGCAATTCTAAATTAACATCTTTCTATGTTATATTAATCTACTAGAATCTAGTTTTCAGCTAAAATGTATTGAGGATGTATCAAGCTTTCAATTTGACGTTGCTCAGAAAATAATATTATCAATAGAAATAAAAAATCCACGGTGTATGAATGCGTTTTTCAATCACTGTATCGTGACAATCTACTCATTAACTTATCCTCTATGAAATATATTCAAAAATTTATTCTATAGCTACACAGTTTGTAAATTTTTTGACGACGGACGAAGAAGTATAACACTATAAACCAAATCACCATATTGATAAATCAGTTAATATTCAAATTATCGAGCTCGACCAAAACTGGTCGAGTTGCTAAAATGTATTTAAGATTTTTCATTTAATATATGAAATCTCTGCTATCAAAGATAATTTTAAAATCAAACGAAGCGTAACATTGTGGTTCATAAATTAAGATTTGACATAGCTCTATTAAATTAACCGATGCACAGATTACACGAGGATTGAATGAATCATGGATGTCTGTTTGATACTTTGTTTCCTGCATAATTCATAGAACGGTAGCTCGATTATTTATTTCCCGCCCAATTTGAAATAAATAAAATTTTTAATCGTAGAAGTTTAAAATTCAACGAAGAACAATTATACTAAGTTATTAATTTTTTTAATTTTACGTAAATGATAATCGTTTGACAATTTATTGATGTTATTCAAATAATAATTTCAGAATTAATCGAAGAGTGGTATCATGGATCGTGCGATTGTCGGCGATAATATAAGTTAGATCAGCTTCGATAATGTCTGGTTGTTGGCTGGCCTCCAAGCTTAGACATTACGTTACATTAGTCTTTCGATACCGTTTTCGCATAGTGTTACCGCTATTTTTCACTTTGCATACCGTGATGGTGTACATTGATCGATGCTCAAAGAATGTTCACTCATGTCCCATAGACGAATAGAGATAAATCTGAGACAGCGTGTACATTATCGTACACTATGCTTTAACTTAACGAACGTTCGTTTTATCGTTCATTTTCTACGAATAATTATTAATCACGAATGATTCGGTCAGCTCGTGTGTATAAATTCCGCGAGGCTGCTCACCTACGCTTGGAATCGAACCAAGAACCTCGCGATCGTCATTGAAGTAATAGTTATTTTTTATTATTATTATTATTATTATTATTATTATTATTGTTGTTATTGTATTTATTTACTTAGAGCAAATTTTCTATAAAAATTTAATCAATTATAATTAATTTTTCAATTTACAATTGACCATAAGAGTATCTGACCACCTTGACTGTTTACAGAATTTTGTGTATAATTATAGATTTTCAAATAAAAGACAGCATGGTAAGAAGTTCAAATTTCGCCCCACGAAGGCTTTTTTTAGCGTTCATTCAAAACCAAATGAGTATTTTAATTTGAAAAAATTAGTATAATTAACTTGAAAGCTTAGTAACGAAGATCTGTAATCCACGTTTTATAGAAATTCATACAAACAATGGTAAAAAAAATATATGTATATAAATGTTTGTATTTTTCAGTTGTTAAGAAATGTTCCTGATTTCGTCTCTCTAATTTCAGTGAAAAAAAGATCGAAAAAAATAGCATGTTATTCACTTTTTAATGTTTGAACAAAAATGTTTTATTTATGAAACTATAAATATGTATATGCAGCAATTGCGTAAAGTTTTTTTTAATTGTGGTGTAGATGTACGCAGCTCATGGTGTACTCAGTGCATCTAACCCGCAGTTCTCTTTTCGAGTAATTTAAAAATTAATTGCTATATAGAAAACGGGCCGCATCTTTTTTTTTTATTCGAAGCTTTCAAATCATACTACAGATTCATAAATTATACAGAAGTGGTCATATTGCTTTCTCCGCTTTCATTTGATGATCCTATTTCGAATTTCTAATATACTCTCTGGGGCGAAATTAGGATTTACATAAGGGAACGAAATGAGGCACGAAGCTAATTTTTTAATATAATTGCCAGTTATAATTGATACATGGCAGAACGAGATCACCACTTTGTAGTATGAAAGTAGAAGCAGTATATCACAGATCAACAAAAACAAATATTACAATAGCTTATTATAGATGCTACAATACTAGTTCAAATATTAAGAAACAATACAGTGCACTACTCGCGTAGAAACAAAACGTTATAAAGATTCTAGAAACAATTTATTTGTTTTTGTTGACAATCCACTAGTAATATTTTTACTATAAATTCCAATTGTTAACAGATCGCAGTAATTAATACCAATAATTAATCAGGGGTGAAATTAGACACCGGGTCGTAATTTGAGCCCTTTGGTAAACATTTAAGGGTTTATTTTGCAATAATGTATAACATTTTTTAAATAAAGGAAAATATATACGAAAAAGAAATTATGTTTTAAAAAAGTAACATTAATATTTAAAGTGGTCGAATACTTTTCTGTGCTTTAAGTAAATACTTACATTTTATATCAGTAAAAAATAATTTTCTGCCCTAAAAGAAATCAAAGTTGTACACATTGCAAGTATCAGTTTATAAGTATTTTATGAGATTATTAGTATCATTTTGTGATCTTTTTATACCGAGAATTCATTAAATATTTTCTAATTATACAAAAGTGAGTTGAAATTGCAACACTTATACATGTGAGGTAGATATTTGAAATTTTCTCAACTTCAAAGGCTAATATATCGTAGTATTTTATAGAGTGCAATTATTTATATCTAAAAAAAAACACAAAAAAAACTAGGAAGGTTGGTTCACTCAGGCTGACTTTCTTCCGTTCTCGACCTGTTAATTCAACGAAGAAGATCCTCGTAATCAGACACCGGAATATACAGTGCTGTTTTTACGTATTATTATTGCTCTACCGGCTAGATTAGATTAACGAGGGAGTCATTAAGTAAGTTTGCATCGTGTCCGCGATGAGGAGTCTCATTGGTGTTCCTCTCCGTCTACTTGGTATTCTCTCCCCTCTTCTTCCTCTTCACCCTTTCTCTTTACCTTCTCCTCTTGCATCCTGTTGGCTCGATGTTTGATTTGTCGCAGTACTGCTCGTATAAGTACTTTGTCATCGTTCCTCGAATTCGTCGTGCAAAAATTCCTCGATTCTTTGATCGTTCGATGTGTCATGGAAAATCAGTTGTGCAGTTTTATTGGATACTAGCATCTCTGGTCTCGGCTTCGCTCGAGATATTAACCCGACTGATTCATGTTTATTAGAAAAAGCGCGCGAGAAGTTTCGTCACATGCTATATAGTCTACGTCCGTCCTAAAGTATTCAGGAATAATGTTTTAAAATTTGAGGAAGACCGGTTCAGTAATTTTAGAGTTTTGCGCGAACATAAAAATCGGCTCTCTCTTTATGTAATAGTATATATTCTTGAGCTTTTCCTTAGACACTTGTGCAGGTAGCAATTGTTCCGATATAGAAGCGGATTCGCTTTATCCACGAGGGTGATTAGATTACAGTGACTAAGATATACGAACCTTTAAAAATGTAGCATATTTTACTTGAAAAGATACATAAATGGAAGAAAATTCAAAGTAAGAAAAAAAAAATAAATTTTAGTATAAAATATTTATTTAGATATTCGAATGGTCTAAATTTAAGTCGTCGCGATTTTCAATAGCTTTATTGGTATAATCACAGACTCGCTCGGTGATATAGATATAATGCAGTGTTTTTCGAATCTTTTTTTGGATCAGTGCATCCTTTGGTTGTAGTTTTTCGTAGCAATACCGTCTGTCCCGTGTATGTAGGGTCCACGAAAGAAAAAAATGAAAACTTTTGTGTTATACAAAATCATGCCAAACACCCCTATAATAGCTAATTACTAGACTGCGAATTTTTATGCAAATCCATATATTTATGAATATAATTTAAAAAATTGAAGCTAGATAATGAGTCGCTATATTTTTGGTTTATATATATATTAGCTTATTGTGCGCATTTTATGTATTTTTATGCCTTCAAATTTTCCATCCATGTATAGAAATCCGCAGTCTCCTAATAACCTAATCTCGTAGAAATAACCAATAATGCATTATATCTATAAATAACGATATTTTTATGTAAACAAGTAACTAAGTTTCGGATAAATACCAGTACATTATACAAGTTAGAATACAGTATCAAAGTAGTATATGGAAAAAAAAATTACAACTCGACCTAATAGTAGGCCAAAATAAAAAATTCTAATTTTTTTCATTTTAATTCCACTCTGCATCATTATAACCGACTCTTTTATTAATTTTTATCTTGCGAGATTTATTTTTGAAATTATAGTGATTCTTGTTAATATTCGGGCACTATAATATTTTATCCGTCGTTACGCTGTATATTTGACCATAATTATCTAACATATTCTTGTTATGATAAATCACGTAATCTACTTAACGGGAATACAAATTTTATTCATTTAAAGTAATTAATTCGTCACGTAACAACAAATATATTAAGAAATCATACTCTGATGAGTCAAAGTATCAAAATCGACGATTCCTTATTTTAAATCGGTAGGATGGATAAAAATGACAATTTCAAGGCAAACCATTGAAATTTTGTAAATTCGTTTTAATTCACGGTAAGACAGACAACGGTCAGGTGGAACGCGCTGTCTGGACGTGGAACGACACGAACGGTCCCTCATCTTGAGGAGAGTCGACGCGAGTAGTTTTCATTAGGACTCGAATTGGCCTCGGAGAAGCGTGGTTTGGTTGGATCTTGCACGGAGGGCCGTCTAAGTATATCCGTGTTATTTCTGTCGGGAGCTGACGCACTGTTTCTCTCCTCATCGCCTCTCTCTTCTCTATTCGCGTCTTCCAAAGAATTATCCTCGTGTAAGCAAAACGCGATACACTTGGACCCGAAATTATTTCGTTTCTCGAGAATTCGATGGCCGAGCCTCCAATGGCGTTCGCAACCATTGATCGTCGATTGATACTTTGGAAAGAAATCGTGTAGTTGGTCGAATGATTGTTCGTTTAGTGTTCGAGGTACAGATTGATGGTGTACGTTGAGATTCTGGTGGTCCTGTCTGCAACTTATGCTTGGGAATTGTTCAACGTTGTGTCTTGTAGGTGTGATCGTTGTATCGAAGCAATGTAGTTGTTTGCGGTTTCGTTTTCCAGCTGTTTTTAGTATAAGATAAAGACGCCGAGAATGAGACACATGCCTGATATAAGACCCCATAGTATTTACACAAGGAAGTGCAAAATACTGCAGTACCGTGTAGAACTATTAAAACAAATGACAATGTCGCCTGCGTGAGATTTCCGTTCATGTAGAAACGATTGTTTCAATAATACGTCGTTAACTTCGTTTTTTCTTGTTGTGAGTTTTTGTAATAATTTAAAAATAACCTATTTGAGTAGTTTCTTTATTAGATTCGATTCTCGGTATTATTAACTAATTCTATTATCGTTTAAATGGAACATTAATAAACTATTCTCAAATTAATTTAACTTCGTTTTTTGAACCTAAGATGTTTCTAACATGAGACCTTTCGTTGTTCCTAATATGAGATATTTACGCGAGGGTCTCCTAATAGAAACACATTTTCGAAGTATTGTTTGCATGCTGTTATAACGTTTTCTGTTATAATTTTCACTTCTTCGATGACTCCATCGGTAAAACGTAAGAACTGGAATGAGGTTCAGAAAAGCGGTTCGTAAGGGATCCATGAATATTGTGGGGATACCGATAAAAAAAAAAATACTTAACTTTTTAATTTTAGGTGATAATTTTAACTTTTAGTATTAATTTTAAGCAGGGTCTCATAGTAGGATCATTTTTTAAAAACCTTTAATTTTGTATTGTTGATTAACAATATCTATGAAAATAATCTTTGTATTAAGTGTATAGAAATAAATAACGAAGGTAGGGATACAAAATCTTTTACTTTTTTTGCTTTCCGTTACTCGATATTTAACCAAACATAAATGGTGTCTCATATTTGGTGTCGTTACTCTACCGCTTATTATAAATATTAACATTATACATTTACATTTATTTACTTTAACAGTTATATTTTTTTAGTTTAGACGTCAACTAAATTAACGATGTACCGATCACTCTCTCACTTACCCTAATTAAAAAATAGGAACTGAATAGGCAACTGTACTATATTTGGGGTTTATTTATATAATTGTGGTTATTATGTGCACTCCGAGTATTCATGTGATTTCAAATTTCCCATAAATACATAAAAATCTGCAGTGTAATTATGATGTATATAAGGTGAGAATTAGGAGCTGAATAATTGGTGACAATTGACGTACTACGTTTAAAGTTTGAAGAAGTTATATTATTCTTGTATTAGTTAATGATTTTTATATTATCAATTGCGTACTGGGCTAAGCTAAAATATAACTATAGTTGCATTACACAGATATGTGTAACAATACGTTACATTACTGTGCAATTGAATAATTATAAATACACCTACATACAATATTTATAGGTGGATGTGACTAAATAAATAAGTAAAAATATATTGTTTACATTAGTTAACTAGCAATTGAGTGACACATAATCATTATAGTATGTTTTGACTATAAACATGTTATACTATTTTTATATTAATTAATGTTTGTGAAATGTTTTAGAAAAAGTTATTCAAAGTTTGATTAAAAAATTTGTTTTCCAATAGAGATTTCAGTTTCACTATAATTTACGTATATTACATTGATCAATCGAAATGAAAAATATAAATATCTTAATAATGTATAGTTTATAAATTATTAAAAATATATATAAATAATAAATAATGTATTACTCGGGGTGTAATTTAATTAACACTAGTTATGATTGTAAAGTAGCTAGTCAGATTAAAAATGATAAGATTGTAGTGTACCAAATTAAGTTAAGTACAGCGATAAGCGAGTGAATAAAGCGCGAAAATAACTGTACTTCAGTTATAATTAAGGCACAAGGGTGAGATAAACTATATGCTGTCGTGAACTTAACAATGAGTATGCAATATGAATTGATGCACGATAAAGAATAGCGCATTATCCGTGAATATAAATATACACCGACTCGTAAATTTGTTCACATGCTTCGAAGCTGGCAGCTAATTGCAAAAATTATCGTATTATCTTTTTCCTCGAATTCGCAATAGACGTTGAAAGATAGTAAACATTGTCCTGTTATCTATGAATATAAATGTAGTCATTTACAAAGTTGTATGTATATTAGGAATAATAAATTCTGTTAGCTTCAATGGATTCTGACTAATTATGGCAATCACTGTACTACTTTCATTTTTAGATTTCTTCGTTCTATTAGATTATTGAGAATGAAATATCTGATTTTACATACAGTAAGACGTCAGTTATCCGACCCAATTAGGACCGAACGCTGTTAGCAAACAATTCTTCATTTTCTGGTCGTATGCAAGAGTGTTCCAGCAAAAGGAGATGCAACTTTAAAGTGATTATCTCTGCTACGATCTTTGGGTCATTTTTTCGTATTTTTTGTCAGTCGTGTATTTTTTTCGCTAAGAAAATTTCTTCATTTCGAGAAAAAATATAAAAACGCTATTGCTAATATGCAAATTTTCTTATTTAAGTTTCATACTAAAGACACGTTTATCTCAAAATCAGAAATTTATGTTTTTACTGAAACGTGAGCACAATTTTGTAAAAACGGATCGAAAGACCGTAGCAGGGTTAAAGATAGGAATCTCATACTAATCCTTCTCGAAAATGGAGACATTTTTTTTTTTTATTTGCTCAATTTTGTTTTGAAACCAGCTGCATTCTTAAATATGTACAACGTTCGTTTTCAGTATAATTTTGTTACATGGAATTACAACAGTTTAACGTCGACATCTTAGAGATGAATTTTATTTAAATAAACCAAACGAGTTACCAAAATCCGATCATTATCGTATCAAAATGAAATCCACGAAAAAATCTATCAGGAAATCAAGTTGTCCCTGAACACGATTTCGGCAACGAGAGAGAATAATGAAGGCACGTATTAGTGGCGTAAAGGCCGATCAGAGCCATACGATTTTCGTTGAGAGAGAAGCACCGAACGTGGCAGCACAGGCACAGCGTGTGTTAGACGACGATCATGGGTCCCCGTGACTCCGCGGCTCGACATGAATTATTCATCGGGGCCGTGGCAGCCGTTGGGCCCCCTGCTCACGTGATCCACCGTCAGCCTGTATGCTTTATACATATGTATACAACGCACCTACAATCGCGTGTGCGAGCGTATGCGCGAGCAACGAGCATCCTCCGCCTCCTCTCCTTTCTCCTTTCGTCACTTATACGTGCGTATTCTTCGCCTAGATGGCTGGGTTTTTGATTAGATCAGCTCGTAGCTTTTTGAACGTTTGGCGGAAGATGTTGAGCAGGTATGCTTGTCCGGACAGACAAGTTTAAAGGTTAATTTTGGAAATTGATGTCGAGAAAATGAGCCATGCTGACAATATTGGCATTTTTTGCGCGCCTTTACTGATATTTGAGATACTCGATAAAAAAATTATCAGAACATTGTCAACGTTATTTTGGGACTTATTGAAGGTTTCGTGTCGGTAAAATTTATATGATAAAAGCTCTTCGCGAGAAAAAAATAAAACGCTATTGCCTGTCGTCGCGTGGATACATATTTCTGTGGTGCGTATTTCAACATGCTTTTTTTGGCAGTTTAGTTTGGGAATTATTGGCAAGGAAATTAGCGATGTTACAATATAGGCATTTTGTGTATGTTTATATTGACGTTTGAACCACTTGACAAAAAGTTTTAAATTCATTATCAGTAACATTTTGGTAGTTGGAGACTATTAAGTGCTTCGTATCGGTAAAATTCAACCGACAGGATTAATTGGATCCCTTCTGGTGGCTGAAATAAATAATTCCAAGTTGGTTTTAATTCTTGCGAGTGTAGTTGTCGCATTGTTTTTCATTTTTTATACAAAGATGAGCTTCTGTCGAAAAGGTGATTAGAATGTTTTTCGTATTTAGTTTACCAATTTATAGCTTAATTGGGTTTCATGATAAATGTGAGCATTATCATTAATTAAAATGGTAAGGTGCTTTAGGAATGTACCGATGGGATTATTGGAGATTGTGTATGATGATAGATGAAACGGAAAAATAAAACAGATATCAAAGAGAAGCCAGACTAAGGAGCAGTTAATGATGATCTGTTTTATTTTCGTGTAATACCGAGTTATTAATTCTATTAAAATAGAAGTTAACACTCTGTATCGGCAAAGTTAACTGTGTTATATACTTTTATTAACGTCGTATCGATATTCCTAAAATTTTCAACATTTTTTCTCAATAGCTGAACTAAATTCCAATTCAACGAAACTAGTAGGAAATTGCAAATGAAATGTTTCATCTTTTATTTTTTAAATTAAATACTCGAGGTTTCTTGGATACGTGACAAATCGATGGATCCTTTTCAACCTAATCGCGTTCTTAATTTTACTTAAATTTTATAATTCGAATTTTCTTTCTTTCTTTCTTTTTTTTTTTTTTTTTTAACTAGAGATTTTGTATTAACTAAATGTACCCATGATTGAATTGTGGAAATTTTTAAGACCGTAACATGGTTAAATATTAGTCCATGTAACTTTATCCGATTCCACTAAAAAATTCCAATTATTGCATTTTATTATTTATGATATCGCAAGTCTGCGTGGACATAATTTTTTCTCGTTCGTTTTCGTGTTATATAACGTGGGCGGTCCAAGAGACACGCCATGCCAAACGAACGATTAACCTCGAACTTGCCTCGACCTCCGACGCCCGTTTACGCTTCCCATCCAACTGCCCTCAGTATTCTGTAGAACCAGCGAGTAGTTTCATTTACTTGATAGTCGTCAATCACGATCAGACTCCGGTGTCTATTCTACCCTGTGTTTGTGGCAATTTAACGCCAAATTAAACGTTTATTTCAATCTTTCTGTGTTTCCATCGAAAAAAGCGAATGCGCGATAACTGTTCTTCCATCGCTCGTTTATCGTTCTTTGATCGATTTACAGAATTATTAAAATGATTAATATTTATAACGTTAAAAAAAAATGGATAATATGAAAGTTATATAAAAGTTATATAAAAGTTCGAATATTATAAAGGCTATGAACGATTTGGAAAATGATAATAAATTTTAAATATTACAAAAATATCNAGTCGTCAATCACGATCAGACTCCGGTGTCTATTCTACCCTGTGTTTGTGGCAATTTAACGCCAAATTAAACGTTTATTTCAATCTTTCTGTGTTTCCATCGAAAAAAGCGAATGCGCGATAACTGTTCTTCCATCGCTCGTTTATCGTTCTTTGATCGATTTACAGAATTATTAAAATGATTAATATTTATAACGTTAAAAAAAAAATGGATAATATGAAAGTTATATAAAAGTTCGAATATTATAAAGACTATGAACGATTTGGAAAATGATAATAAATTTTAAATATTACAAAAATATCGAAAACAAATATTATTGGTGTTAAAAAAATTACTAAAAGTGGCAAAACTACTGAAAATTACAAGTACAGTATTGAAAATGATTAAAGAGCGAAAAAATTTTTAAAAGTAACAGAAAGCATATGTTTATAAATTGAAGAGTTTTTATAACAAATTATTTACAGATCACCGGTATTTGCTGTTTTGATAGTTATCGAATTAATGTTAGCAATTAAGACAGCGGAGGAGAAAATTCGTAGCCAAATGATGCGTGTTTAACGATCTCTTGAAAATTAGCTGGTAGTTGATCGGCTAGGTGAAGCGTGAGAAGAGAATAGAGGGAGAAAGAGGAGATGGTAACGGCAACGATGCGGAGTAGCTTAGCGTCATTGAAAGGTCAACACTATCAAGTGCACACTTGTCGCCCGGCTCGTTTACAATGCACACTGCATCCCGAGCGGCGAGCACGTCGCTTTCCTACGGTTCGTTCACCCCGTACCGAAAATTTCTTTTCAAAGTATCGCGTTCCTCGTGGACAGGAAGAACGTGGAAGGTTGACGATTCTTCTTGGACGACGTTTAGAGTGATTTACCAAAATAGGAAGGTGGAGAAATTTAATATTTATATTGTCGATATAATACAGAAATTTTATTTTACATGTAGAATATATAATAGTAATAAAAAAGTTGACGAAATAATATTTATTACTGGCTGTCATTTATGATATCGTAGAAATGATTAAAAAATATAAATTGCTAGGTAGAAAGTGTATAAAAAATATTAAAAGTGGAAAACGATTTATAAATTGAGAAATTAATATTGTTGATATAGTTTGTGATTTTTTTTTTTTTAATCTTTTGGTAACGCAAACGGTTTGTCAACTATTAAGTGGAAGTGGTTTAGATCCATGATTACATAAAAACGTTATGACGAAAGTAATTCGAAAAAAAGTGAGAATTGTTTTAACAGAATATAAGTAATATAATTTAGAATACGCGTGTTGCAGCATTTTACAAATAAAAGCAAGGTATATTATTTCATCCGAACATACCCACGTTAATCGTATATTTTGCATCTGTTTTTTTAAGAGCAAAGTGTGTTTAGAAAGCTCTTTATTTATTTATTTATTTATTTATTTTTTTGAATGACTATATTTTAGCACATTTCTTCAACTTGGTTATAATTATTGAGAACTGTAATGAGTTCTAATTTTACTATAGCCGGGTATTTATTTATCTTTTATTTTTGAAACATGAATGTATTTTTTCTAGTACTTTGACGAGTTGCGTGTAAAAAAATACAGAATCGAAACAATCCATTCGAAATGTGTTTAAAAAATTATTAAATAATTCAGATTTTTGTGCCAGTCCTTATTATTATAAATTTCGGAAAATTCCTGTTCGTTAAAAACAGTAGCCTTAGTTTTTTTTATTTCCTATCTTGCATACATCATAACACAGTATGCGGTTATAAATATGAAAACGAGATTCTTTCAAAGTCGTTTAGTGACCTTTCTCATCATAAAGCAACTCTGCCTTTTTTTTGTGCTTGAATAATTGTTAACAAGTCCGAATACAAATTCTGAGATATTAATAAAACTAGTTTGATTTAAAAAGTAAAATTGTTACAATAATTACAGGCGATAAAATAGTAATACGTTATTACAGTATCAATGAAATAAAAATATCATAGTAAAATAGAAAATCGAACTTCAACAGAATTTTAATCAAATCTCTATGTGTACCTATTATTAAAAATGAATAACCAAACATTCGCAAATTTGCTAATACAATAATTTGCTCGATCCATTTACGCGTAGATTTTATTATCGTTGCAACATCCAATTCTTCCAATTCTTCTAAATCTTCTAAATTGAAAGCTTCTGCATAAAGCAGTACGTAACTCTCGCTTCATCCTACATTCGTTATAAAAATTACCCAAACATCACTTCACGAATCACTTTTTTTTTTTACTAACAAAACATACTCAAACCATCGTGTACCTACTACAACAACAACAAAAACTTGTTTTTACAACGTCGACGACCGATGACGTATCGACTCTTTTTGTCTTTCCTTCTTCGTTCCTTCTCGTTTACATAATTCAAATTATCCTCCTTCTCTCACCCTCCCTCGTCTCTCATCACGATTTCCCCTCGTGGCCAACCCGTTCCTCTTTGAATGCAATTTCGACGTCGCACAGTTGCGTCCCGTCGCGACATTGCAGTCCAATTAAACTAGTCGCTCGAACGAATTCCCCATCGTCCATTTCCATTTTCACGTACGCGCGCACCGTTGTATTTACGTGTCAATTTCCGTGCGTCGCGACGACTGATGGGTCGAATCGTGGAAACGGTATAGGTTGGTGGAGGGGGAAGGGTGGTAGGTCGTGATGGGAAGGCATCATCGTGGGGGCTATCTAGAATTCGAAGCTGGGCCGGTTCGTTTGGCGCCAGGCCAGGCCGACTTACCCAATTAGGTTTCATCACTGGGTCGCCAGCTTCCCTGGCTGCCAATATTTGCAATACCTAACTAAACTGATCCAATTATAACCAAACCGCTGCTCCATCACTCCATCGACGTATAGTTCTGTTCTGCGCCAAATACGCGGTAGTCGCGTGCTATCCGCTAAATCCAGATTTTATCCACAGTGTTTTATCATTGACTTTTCTCTTCGATATTTCGCTGCCTCGTCGAGAATTAATGATTGTGTTTCTGTGAGATGGGAGATTAGAACGAGATGTAAGGCGGAATGGTACGAAGAGGAGTAATTGTTTGTTTATTCGGGGGATTAGATGCTAGGGGGGGTTATTCGGAAGTTTTAATCGAGATTCTTGATGGTCAAGTAGACGGGTCGTTAGGATTGAGTAAATGATCGTGGTATAGGTATTAACACATTTTAAGCGGGAAGGTTGTTAGAATATTGCATACAGACTCATCGTTAATTATGGAAAATGTACTTAGTTGTTCGTTGTACATGTTTGTGTTAATCAAAATTTGAACTACCGTTATGGAAACATGCGTAATTAGGTTAATAATTGGTGGTAATCCTTTGAATTATAATATTATATAATCAGATAGTTATAAGATAATTAATAATCGTCTGGCATATCAATTTTTTTTTTTCTTTTTTGATAGAACGTTAAAACTGTGTCGTAAATGGTTTTACAGATACTGCTTCAATGTCTTCTTGACGAATTAAAAATGTACATTATACATTCTTTGTAACAAAGAATCGTTTTTATTTTCAGTTATAACAATATATCATAATTTTCAACCTGTACAATTCAGAATGCTTTTAGTTCGAAGGGAAGCCGTAGTAAACGTGTTAAAGAAGGAAACCATTTCTCTTTTGAAAAACCATTTGCACCTAAGGTACAACTATCTTGTATAGCCAGAATTGCATTACAAGATTTCAAATTCTCAATTATGTCTCTCACAAGTGTTCTCTGTCACAAAAAACTATCCCTTCCCATCCACCTTCTAATCCAAAAATCTCTGAAACTTTTTTGGTACCCCTTAATTTATATCCCCTAACAATCTCCCATCTCTTCCCAAATTCTACACTGGCACACGTAGCTGCTTCCAGCACATACGTACGCATGAATGCCTCCGAGGGCCGAGAAGAGAGTCCGCCAGCGTAGTCCATTGGCATCGGCAGTCCAACAACGGGAACGCATCTCTACCCGGGGAAAACGGAGTATACGTGTGTGCATACTCCTATATGAAGGAGCTACCACTAATAGAAAGAGAGAGAGAGAGAGAGAGAGAGAGAGAGAGAAAACAGGCACCACACCGAAGAGAAAGGGTCCCAGGATTAGAGAAAGACCGAGACAGAGAAAAGCGACACGGGGTGTAAGAGGGGCCAAGGGGCAAACATACGAGGGGAGGGAGCAAGAGAAGGGGGAAGAAAAGAGATAGAAGGAGCCGTGGCCGCTCACCGCTATTCCAGGCATTCGATTTGGTATTTTTCTTTGTGTATCGCGGATAGTTCGAATTGTTCTGCAAGCAGGGCATTGATATATCGTCCCGCGGGTCCTTTGAGCTGGCCGCGCGGCTCCGAATTATCGTTCGCGTACTCTCACGGAACCGAGCTGGCGAACCTACTCTACCTTCTCCTCCGTGTGCCCCCTTTCGCCGAATGCACTCACCACCCTCCTCACCACCCTTCCCTTACCTTGCCTTCCCTTCACCAAACTCTCTCGATCGGCTGGCTGGCCGTCTTTTCTGACCCCTGGCATCGCCACCCTTTACCACCCCTTTCCGATTCCCTCCCCCTTCCATGTTGGATGGCTCTCGGCTACCGGTCAATTTATCCGGTGCTCCTTCTTTGCTTTATTTCAGCTCGCTCTCTCTCTCTCTCTCACTCCTCTCGGCTCGTAGCTCGAAATCTACTCATACCTTACGGCCGGCGCGTTCCCTTCTCCCTTTAAGAACGCTTTTTCGTGCTGTTCGCGTTCGGATACCTCGCTTTTGTCTCTACCGTCTCTTTGCCAGTGACCTCGATGCGGCAGGGGAACGCGAAGCTTTGAGAATCCACCGACGACGACGACGACGACGATGGTGAGGAGGTTGTCTCCTTCTTTGCGACGACGATCCGAGAAATCTCTCGCGTTGTCGAGAACCTGGGATGTTCTAGAAACGTCTTGGAGTGGTTCTTCTTGGGCAGGTGGTTTTATTTGGTTTCTTTTGGATTTGGTGGTTGGTAGTGAATCTGGAGTAGGTGATTCGCAGGGCTTAGGTAGATTGATGTTGGTTAATGGAAGTTTAAAATATAATGGAAAATTTAGTTCGATACGTCGACCGTGGGTTTATTTAATCCTTTTATAGTTTAGTACGAGAGAGAATCGGATAAGCTGTTGAATACGATGCTGAAAATTTCGTACCTCAAGTTGTATTATACATAGCATAATTATTAATTCTTTGCACTCCATTGACGTCACTGTTGAAACACGTGTAATTTTCTTCAAAGGTCAAGTTTCAAGTTAAATTTTTTGTGTTTTTCAAAGCTAATTAAATCGATAAAAAATTGCAAAGATTTAAAATTTGTTTCTTTTTTCCCCCACAAAAAAAACACGAAGTTTTCACGATAGTCCTGCGAAACTTAGAAAAGTTTGGAAGTGCAAAGAGTTCAAATCTGTTATTTATAAATAGCTGAAATTAGGTGTATTCTGTATCTGATAACAGAAATTCAAGGAATGTTGCAATAAAGATAATAAATACTATTTATGTCGATCTTTTTCAACTCTTTGACTTTTCATTGCGCTGTGAAAAGGATTAGTGTAACAGTTTTAGGAGGTATCAGAAGAAATAGTTAATGCATTTTGATGCAAAAAATGTTAATGCGTGCCATTATAATTATTAGGTGTAAAACGTTTATCGGGTGAAACAAAATTTTTTGTTACATTATTCTAATAAAATATGTATAAACGAACACGTTTGTACGCCACTGTTTTAGTATAAGTATTTGACTTATAATTTAAAGTATTTAGTAGCATATCCTCGATGGTTTTCGAAGTTCCTGTATTTTATTAGGTTGCTGCAAAATTCTGTTCGCTACAAAGCATACTGAAAAAATCGATTTTTGGAAGCGCGTTATATTCCCTTTGAACCATGCATTTCCCACTATTATTTATAACAGTTTTTCATCTACTTTTCACTCACAGGAGCTGTATGTTTCCGTCTTTTTAAAAATCTTCGGATTCATCCCTTAGTTATGTATTTACAAGATAAACCACCTAATACGAACACATCGGATTATTTTGTCTTAGGTGAACCGATCGAAATTTTTATCGATTGAGAAAATCACTTAAGAAAATGCAATGTAATCCTCTTGAAGGTTTCTCCAAACTACGTTGTTCGAGAGAAAATTTTTCTTAAAATTCATCCACTAACGGAATAATTTAAATCGGTCATTTTTGACAATTTAACCGGTATGTTCTACANCAAAGTGTGTTTAGAAAGCTCTTTATTTATTTATTTATTTATTTATTTATTTTTTTGAATGACTATATTTTAGCACATTTCTTCAACTTGGTTGNCACTATTAAATTTGATTACTATATTACTGTAGCGACACCACGATCCGTGTACAGTAATTATTAGTTTAAACATTTTCAGATCAAAGTGAAAAACTGTGATCAATCGTAATTTTTTCTCCAATAAGCAGACAAAATTCGGGCTATAGAGGGTTAAATATTCTTTATCGCTGTACATATTACTGTATCATTGTCCTGGTATCAAGCAGGTTATTTATAGTAATTATTAGTTCCTAATTTTTAGATCAATCTGAAAAACTGCAATCGTATATAATTTTTATTTTTTTCCTCATAAGCAGCTAAAATTCTAATTATGGAGTAACAAAAATGAACATAAACTCTTCAAGCTTTCGCTTCCTCGATTCCGTTACTTTTCCAATATTCATACTCGATGACGTTTCCAGCTATTTTCATCCGGTTTCCTATACCGGTTTCCTCTCGACAGTGTGCCGATCAGGAAGAAAACGACGAAAGAAAATTTTCTCCGCGCGCAAACTCGCGTCGCTCATTTTTACCTGTGACTTTCACGCTGCAACATCCTCCTTCTCGAAAGAGCAACCTGCAGGTCGTCTCGTCTCGAAGCCACCTCAGTGGTTTTCTCTTCTGTTCTTTTTTTTCTTCTCTCTTCTGGGTGTTTCATTTTTTTTTCTCCTCGCTTCATCTTCCCTGGCTGTCTTGGCTGTGTGCGTTCGCGTATAGCCGAGGCTCCGTCCGAGCTTCCCTTTGTGTGTAACGGTGAATCACGAAAGGACGACGGGCCAGATCGGCGGCAGAAGAAGAAGAAGAAGAAGAAGAAGAAGGAGAAGAAGAAGAAGAAGAGGACAGAAAAGGTCCGTGGAGAGGCGTGGGAACAAAGGAAGGCGACCCGGGCGAAATGAGCAAGGACCAGGAGGGACGGAGACAGTAAGAGGGACCGACTCCGGCCTCCGTTCTCGTCTGATCTTCTCATCATCCCTTTCTTTTCTCGTTCCTCCGCCTCCTAGAACGCCTCGATCCCCTTCTTCTTCTCCACGGAGCCTTTTGCTATCCTTTGAAAGCGGGAAAAAGAAATTGCCCGGGAGAATTATCGGATGTAGTGCTATTCGTGGAAATTGTTCGTAAAATTAATTGCTAAAACGCTATTTCTCGTGGATTATTAGATAGTTTCAGTGGATGGGGAGGATGATTTTTATTAGGGGTGTTTAGGTAGGGTAAGTTAGGGAACGATGACCCAGTTTTTTTAAAACAATCAGTAGATATGAACTTTGGATATAAACTTTTGACGCAAGATCAGTATTTTTTAGCATTTTTTATTAGAAGCTTTATTAAATGATCTTACTTGTTTTTGTAAATTATCGATACGCGATGTATGAGCTGTTTTAATTTGATATTTCGCGAGAGGTCTCGCGGTGGTGGAAGTAATTTAGAGTTCTTACAGTGTTGTAGTTATTAGATGACATATAAATTGTTGATTGCTTTCTATAAAGTTAATTTATTTTGTAAAAATTCATGCAGCAAATTTTAAAGTTTGAAGCACAGAAGAATGTGTTTTATGGTCTTAATCGATCATCTGCTAATTATGTGTTTTTCTATTAAGTGTGAACGCTGTTTGAATAAAATACCGAGTTGATGAATTATGATTCGTTCTAATAGTTTTAATCATTAAATTCTTGATTATTGCGAGGAATTGAAATTTTTATAGTACCTTACTTTTATTATTTCTTTATTCATACAGGATTTAGTAATTACCTTTTCATCTTGTAATATTGAATTACACTCATATTATAAATTGTGGTTGTAGCGAGACAAGCGCGTGTTGCGTTCAGCAAATTTAATTTTGGCTTTGGTTAGTTTAGGTTGATTATTAGTCGTTAGTTATGCTACATTTGATTGGTATGATTTAATTAATTTCAGTTTATGACAGTCCGATGACAGCTGATGACAGTCAAAGATATGAATTATGTACAGTGTTTCAACTGTACTTCATCTGTTCCGTTATTCAATTACGTTAGATAAAGCAGCTAAAAAAAATTATAGGATATTCAACTAAATAAGATAAGAATTATTACAGGAAGTTGGCATACAGCTGAAAATTTTATTAATCTTTATCTCGTAACAGCAATAATGAAAAATAAAACGCTGAGTGGCAAATAAAATAACATGAAATTAAACTACTAATGAGAAAAAAAAGAATGGATGTTAAAAAAAAATTAAAATTAAAATTTAAATTTAAATTTAAAAAATATATAATATAGTAATTAAAAAATAGTTAAAAGAGCTGTTTGGACACAAAAAAATCTAAAGCAATTCCATTTTAGCTCCTAAAATTTCTCTCAGTTTTCTTATTTCAACGCTATAACCTTAATTTGCACAATATACCCTACATACAAAATTGTTCTAATGAAACCAAAAAAAAAAAAAGATAGCAAAATAGCAAATATGGAACTAATAACAATAAGCACTAAGATTATATACCATCGGTAAGAAATTTATAAGATCAAATCAATTAAGGTGACCTCTAGTGGGTTAATTGGTTGCGTTCGATTCGAGTGGAGATTCCGCGAAGCGACCTGGTAGTGGGTTCTTTCATCTTTCATCTTTCAAAGAGAAACCAGATGGAGCATAGAATGGCTGCCTGTAGAGAAAGAGGGAGTAGTGACCTTTGGTGTGCGTAGCCTAGAAAGGGGAGGAACTTAACGAGAAATTGACATCGAGAGTCGTCGAGGTCAGGCAGCGAAGCGGTAGTTCCTGCGCCACTCTCTTTCATCCTCCTTTTCCATTAATACACGTTTTTAACGTTTCACCTGTTGGTAACGGAATATTTCGTACTTCTTGTCTTAACTCCTATAGATTAATTGCGAATAATTGTAGAAGTAACCCTTGTTTCGATTAAAAATCTATATCAACCCTCTACAGGGTGTCCGAAAAGGTCTCCAAAT
Organism: Ctenoplectra terminalis; assembly: GCA_019453375.1. NCBI lineage: Eukaryota > Metazoa > Arthropoda > Insecta > Hymenoptera > Apidae > Ctenoplectra > Ctenoplectra terminalis. The sequence goes on along the minus strand of SMSQ01020064.1, from coordinate 66,555 downwards.
CCCTTTAAGGAATAATTTCGGAGATGATATTAAGCAACTTTTCTCTTTGCGAAAACGTCAAATTCGACTTTGTTAACGAGTTATTAACGAAAAACACTGGTCAATCACGTAGCGAGTAAAACGGCTGGCCGGCAGCGGGGGCATTGATTCTGCATCGCGCTTCTACCATAACGAACAACTCAGACTGTATCAAAGCAATTGTATGTGTTAATACGTATTAGCGGTATCATATATGCGTGAACATAGGCGGTATCAACTATGATATCGCGTCGGCAACTTCTCTTCTGAATTCCTCAATGAGAGAATCAGTTTGTAAGCGAGCATCTTTCTTACAAGCACCGTTCTTTGTTTAAATCTATTTACTTAAGCTTGTTCCGTTTAGTTAGAATCCAAATAAAATAAGTTTTATATTTGATAAGAGATTCGAAACCAATTACATATTCGGGCAAACACTCGGATCCGAGTGAGAATATCCAGATATCATTTCGGATACTCGGATTCGGATCTCACTGCAGATTTCGAGTCATTATGAGTAATCTGGATAGTCGGATATCCAGATAGTAAGAACTCTAGTATATAATATAGCCTATGTTTTTACAAGACTTCTTTTCAGACCGCGGATTTTTATGCATTTATAACAAATTCAAAGGTACAAAGTTGCTCAAAATGTACATAATATGAAACAATATAGAAAAATACCAAAATTATAGTGCTCTTTATAGTACCTGATGGATGGAATCATTTTCTACTTTTTTTACCATATTCTTAAAAATACGAATTTGCATAAAAATCTGCAGTCTACATATTTTATTTCCTTATCATTGCGAAATGGTATTTTATTATTACACCATTGTTTTGATGTCAAGATTAATTATAGTGATTATTGGTTTCTAGTTTTTCAATTAATTTGAGAAACTGCAATGAATTATCATTTTTTTAACGAGTTAATATTGAAACCGTAGCGAACAAAGTTGCGCGACAGCTGAATTATTTTTCCAACATATTTTACAAAATATGCAATTTGTATTTTGTATTCTCCCTGTTATTTAAATGGAAAGAAAATCTATTTTGGATTTCAAGTGATAAATATTCCACCAGACGTGTGGCATAATATTATGAAATTGCAGGGAAGGATAATAAATTGCGACAGTATATGCGGAGAGTCGAACGTCTCAATGAAACGATTAACATTAACTGGTGGTTGACTAATTTATTGATATTTTCTACAATTATATATATTCCCGGTTACATCGTCGGACAGTTTTATTTAGTATGACATTTTGAAAGTTGCTCTTGTTAATATACTTGTCAGAAATTTAGGGCTCACCTAGGTACTTGTCCAATAGTAGTTTAAAAAATTGTGAAGATCATTGCACAGGTTTCAAATAATTCAAAAAATATTTCATATACAATTTGACTGACCTTAAAAAATCAATAAGCTGCAAGGAATATTTTTGGTCCAGAGATTATTTGAAATTGTTGTTTATTTTATTTCAAGTTTTTAAGGTTACCAGTATGTTTTATACATACATACACAATATATAAAATAATCGAGCGAAACACCTTGCATAAATTATGTTTAAAAATTTTACTACGCGGTTGTATTCAACGTTAGACAATTTTTAGTGCCGCCATGTTGTGTTAAATTTCTGTTTAAAGATTTCAGTTGAAATATCAACTTGAAAAATGAATCTTTAATTATTATTGGCGCTTTATTTTTGTATACAATCAATTTTTGCAACCTGAATATTTAAATTTCACACGATAACGATAATGATAATAATAAATGTCATTTCAGTAATTGTAGGAAGAGGAAGACGTAAACGAAAAGAAACTTTCAAAGTGCTTGACTTTTTATTACCGTAATCATGGGCGTGTGATGTGATGGTTTTATGACACTGTAATTACAATGACCATGACCATACACGATTAATGAGCATATATGCGATGAGTGTACTCTTGATGAGTGCAATTTCCATTTGTTATGCAGTTGCAGGAAAAATAAGAAACCACTCATGCATCGTTATAGAGAACAGTTTCATTTTTTACATTTAACCAATTCTTTATGTTATGCTGTTTTGTTTTCATTTGCGTTCCACACGTGTTGTTTCAATTATTTTTATAAAAATTCTAAATATATTATGAAGCATAGTGTAGCTAAAAAAATTGACAGATCATTGCGATAGATTTGTTACAACGTAAGAACAGAGGGTAAAGAATTCTTCTTTTCAAAAAATGAAGCTTTTATTTTTCCTTGCTTAATATCAGGATTAAAACATTTTTTTTCATAAAGAATGAAAAAAAATTAACGCGCATTTCAGCTCGCGAATCTAGGCGAAGCATAATGTGAACGCGTATAATCCAGCGCGAGTGTTCATAGTGAAGTTAGAAACAAACATATTTATTTCTGCTAACGAAGACCATCGCGGTCGAAAGCTTTCGGCTGTTTCGACAATAATCGTATAATTTTTTGAGGTACCAGTACTAAAATTTGAATGACATTTCGAGACACATCGAAGAAAAATCGTATAAATTTACATCAACATTAGATTTACAGACATTTCTTATATACTTACTTCTACGGACACCCGTTAAATTAAGAGGTGAACGAAACCGCATATTTTCTTTAAAAAACATCTTATTTTACTTCGAAACAACTTGATTATACAATATTAACTTATAGATTGAAACGTCTTCACACTACGATTGCAACTAAAATACCGAGTGAGTTTTAGAGAGTTTGTTCCTTATTCTTATGCTAATCGCTTTTCGGCATTAGGTATCTCCAACGTAAACAGTTACGCCGTGCCAACCACTTTAGATTTGAGATATTGGATTCTAATTTCGGTTGCGTTACGATTTTTATTTTGTATCAACCTTTTGGTTATATTTATATTTATTACTGAAATAATGGTTTCATACAAAGCGATAATTTCGAAATTATATAGCTTAGGAGAAAATTAATTTGGATATATATTTGTCTCGTTACATGGGTAGAAGTCAGCCTAAGTGATAGGAGAAAAATGCAAACGGTTTCTGTAATTTTCCCTGTGAAATTTGAAATCCGTCGAAATGACAGGTCCCGTAAACCTAGTGTTAAACATGCACCGCATCGCTCTGCTAGTCTTCCAACTCTACTCTCTCTTCGCCGCTCCGCTATAATCTCGTACTAAAACACATGGATTACAGAATCCAACTACAGGGACGGTGTTCATCGTAAGAAAAGTACAGGAGGGATAAAATCGGCCAAGACGAGGCTTACCGAGAGTCTACCTTTAAATTTTCAATAAATTTCATCGTCGCCTACGCTGGCGATGACGTACTTACGCGTCGTTAAACGGCCACAAATTTTGTGGCTGGGAAAATGGAGGGCCAACAACTGCACTTTATTTCTTCGGTCGGTCGTTCAATCCGGTAGACACTTAATCGCTTTCGTCGCCGCGCGTTTCTTCGCGCCTGTTTCCCGCGTTCGCGAGAGAACAGTCACTTTCGTTTCGCGTCATCTGCGTGCACATGCGCGTAATGACGCGTAAACACGTGTGCGTCTCCGCTCGTCGATGGACCAGCCGCTGATGGAATAATGACTCTTCGGGCACGTGTCACTTGGCCGCGTTTATGTTTCTTCTCAGTGCCTCCCCGTTTTTGCACGTCTTCCTTTTTGCCATCAACCAAACGGACGTTTTCGTACGAGGCACGTTTTGGTTGGTTTGGTTGGATGCTCTTTATTCGTTTCCAAGATAACAGTGGGAAGGCTGACAAATTTTGATCTAGATTGTGAATACAGGTAACCCTGGTGTAACATGATTGTTAGGTTACTAAAAAAATACTGTGTCACGCGAATTCGTGTTATACGAAACACCGAACTAGAACAAAAAACAGGGTTGAGATCCAAAAATGATCAAGAATGTAGGAAATAATTAATAATTGACAAATTTATTACATATTAATATTATATATTATGTAGATATTATATTATATTAATATATATATATATATATTATGAGAAAAAAAAGAATGGATGTTAAAAAAAAATTAAAATTAAAATTTAAATTTAAATTTAAAAAATATATAATATAGTAATTAAAAAATAGTTAAAAGAGCTGTTTGGACACAAAAAAATCTAAAGCAATTCCATTTTAGCTCCTAAAATTTCTCTCAGTTTTCTTATTTCAACGCTATAACCTTAATTTGCACAATATACCCTACATACAAAATTGTTCTAATGAAACCATAAAAAAAAAAAGATAGCAAAATAGCAAATATGGAACTAATAACAATAAGCACTAAGATTATATACCATCGGTAAGAAATTTATAAGATCAAATCAATTAAGGTGACCTCTAGTGGGTTAATTGGTTGCGTTCGATTCGAGTGGAGATTCCGCGAAGCGACCTGGTAGTGGGTTCTTTCATCTTTCATCTTTCAAAGAGAAACCAGATGGAGCATAGAATGGCTGCCTGTAGAGAAAGAGGGAGTAGTGACCTTTGGTGTGCGTAGCCTAGAAAGGGGAGGAACTTAACGAGAAATTGACATCGAGAGTCGTCGAGGTCAGGCAGCGAAGCGGTAGTTCCTGCGCCACTCTCTTTCATCCTCCTTTTCCATTAATACACGTTTTTAACGTTTCACCTGTTGGTAACGGAATATTTCGTACTTCTTGTCTTAACTCCTATAGATTAATTGCGAATAATTATAGAAGTAACCCTTGTTTCGATTAAAAATCTATATCAACCCTCTACAGGGTGTCCGAAAAGGTCTCCAAATCCCTTTAAGGAATAATTTCCGAGATGATATTAAGCAACTTTTCTCTTTGCGAAAACGTCAAATTCGACTTTGTTAACGAGTTATTAACGAAAAACACTGGTCAATCACGTAGCGAGTAAAACGGCTGGCCGGCAGCGGGGGCATTGATTCTGCATCGCGCTTCTACCTTAACGAACAACTCAGACTGTATCAAAGCAATTGTTGGCGAGTGTTGAACAAAAGTTATATCGAATAAACTAATTAATTATTATTGGTGTAGAACAAATAAACTGAGTTTCAATACTAGGGCTCTTACTATTACTCGGATTTACGGATATCCGAGTCTTGAGCATCCGGGTATTTGGATTGCCACAAAATTGCTGTTCGGATATCCGGATATGCTGATGCTTGTTTAATTTAGATTCGAGTATCCAATATACACTCTTGTATATTCGCAAAGGCCTGTGGTGGATGTATATGCGATGCAAAAGACAAACGATTGTACAAGGTGATTTTCTTGTTGAAGAACGCAGAGGAAAAGCTGTCATTCTAAAATTAATAACCGGTACCGTCTTTTATAAATTGCAAGCATTTACTTATTTTGTATGTGTTAATACGTATTAGCGGTATCATATATGCGTGAACATAGGCGGTATCAACTATGATATCGCGTCGGCAACTTCTCTTCTGAATTCCTCAATGAGAGAATCAGTTTGTAAGCGAGCATCTTTCTTACAAGCACCGTTCTTTGTTTAAATCTATTTACTTAAGCTTGTTCCGTTTAGTTAGAATCCAAATAAAATAAGTTTTATATTTGATAAGAGATTCGAAACCAATTACATATTCGGGCAAACACTCGGATCCGAGTGAGAATATCCAGATATCATTTCGGATACTCGGATTCGGATCTCACTGCAGATTTCGAGTCATTATGAGTAATCTGGATAGTCGGATATCCAGATAGTAAGAACTCTAGTATATAATATAGCCTATGTTTTTACAAGACTTCTTTTCAGACCGCGGATTTTTATGCATTTATAACAANTATTTAATACTCCACAAAAATATATCAAACATAATGAAATCGTGGTGTAAAAATTTATCGAAAGTAGAACGTAACGCTTTGGGACCTTTTCTTGGCAATAAAGTCCAATGACCCAAGTAAACGCCTTTAAAAATCAGAACCCTCGAAACGGTAAACGAGTCAGCAACAAAGTATCGTTCTGCCGCTTAAGCTAATAACAATTTATTCGCAATTTCCGGAGTTGCTTGGTTCATGCACCGTGAACGATCAAAGGGGAGAACGAGAGTCGTTTAAACGAACCGATCCTCCGACTATTTTCAATGTTACGTTTTCCAAGTTGGTAATAATCTTTGACTTTGTCATTCGAATCTCTACGGAAGCATGCTACGGATGAGGCAGTTACCGCTTTCACATTCGATTTAGAAAAATACTTAACCCCTTCATTGCTGACGTTTCTGCCCAAAAACACGCCCATGATATGGGGGGGGGGGTATATTCTAAGTTGTCTTGCTATCAAATTATCTAAATTAACGTACCTACATACATTAAGTACTATTTCTTCTAGTGTATGCCTATAGTTTCNCGGATGAGGCAGTTACCGCTTTCACATTCGATTTAGAAAAATACTTAATCCCTTCATTGCTGACGTTTCTGCCAAAAAACACGCCCATGATATGGGGGGGGGGGGGGTGGTATATGCTACGTTGTCTTGCTATCAAATTATCTAAATTAACGTACCTACATACATTAAGTACTATTTTTTCTAGTGTATGCCTATAGTTTCAAAATATAAATGCTATCCATTGGGTCACTACAGTTGCTCATAATATTGAATGGTCGTTGACGATTATAGTCGCCCGTAATATGCAGGAGTCGTTTCGTGGCTAGCGACTATATTTGCTCGTAGTAGCAAAAGGATTAATCAAAATTTGCATTACTTCCATGATGCAGTTAAACAGTGAACTACTCATTTCAAATCGATTTATAATACTAAAGACGAAGAAAAGACGCATTTTCAAAGGCTATCATTAATTGCATTATACAGTAATGAAGATAATCTTAGAAGACAAAGCGTTAAACGAAACAGCGTTGCATGAAGTCAACTTAGCATATAGTATTTAAACAGGGATAACAAAACATGTGACTAAGAACAAAGAAATTTTAGTTTAATTTTAAATTACTCTTATATCAATTTATAAAACATANAATCGATTTATAATACTAAAGACGAAGAAAAGACGCATTTTCAAAGGCTATCATTAATTGCATTATACAGTAATGAAGATAATCTTAGAAGACAAAGCGTTAAACGAAACAGCGTTGCATGAAGTCAACTTAGCATATAGTATTTAAACAGGGATAACAAAACATGTGACTAAGAACAAAGAAATTTTAGTTTAATTTTAAATTACTCTTATATCAATTTATAAAACATATCCAATACTTATATGCACGTAGAAGGAAAAAATCTTTTTGTGTTGCCAAAGATTGCGACTCTTCTGAAATTTTTTGCTTTTTGCTGACGAAGTCGTCTAGTGTCAATTGTCGTTTTTTCCTTTTTTTCTTACCGAGAAACTGTTAGTAGCATCTGTTTTTTACAAGAAGAACCGCATTATATCGAGTCATGGTATATTTAGAGTTTTTTAGGATCTGGAATAAAACCATGTTACATCGAATCAGCGTTAAATGAGATTTTACTGTAGTAGGTTATCCCATGAATAATGCGAGTATTTTAAAAAATCGAGAACGAAGTAGAACGGTATATTGAAATAGAGATCGAAAAATTGTCAATCAAATGGTAAATTTTGAAAAACATAGAAAAATGTGTTGACAATCGACCTTTGTAAATAAATTACTTTGTTTTGTCTTTTATGAAAAGAAAAGATGACCTAATAATTTTCACTATCTTGATTAGGAAATTAACGCACCAACATATACGTGTTAATAATACGTATTAACGCTGCATTCGGTATCGAATAACGAGCAAAATGCTAATCTACGTATGCTGATATCACAATTAAGATCAAAGATATGTCAGTTTAATCAATTGGGTGTTAAAGTTCTACCTCATCATCCATATCTCCTAAATTTATCTCCAACCAAATTTCACTTTTTCTGCTCAATAGACAATTTTCTTACGCAAAAACGATTTAGGGAGCGGATAGATATTGAAAACGCCTTCCAGCAGTTTAGAGATTCTTTTAATTTCTAGTTTAATTAAAATTTTAATTTTAGAGATTCAAATTTCGATGTACCCGAAATGAATGTTTTAGCAATACGTTGGGAAAAATATATTGAACATAATGGAAATCATCGCGCAGAAGCTTACCCAAAGCCGAACGTGTCGCTTTGGGATGTTTACTCAAAGGGACCTCTGCGATCGTAAATTCTGTGACTCAATCGATATCACCAAATATAGGACAGTGTATCACTTTTCTATATCCTTTTCTATTACGATACGTTCGTTGAACGATTTGAAACGTTGCTCAGCCGCGAAGCGGTTTAATTATAGGTCAACGAGGCGAGTACCATTTCCCTCCTTTTTCGTTGATGCTCACTCGAGCATCGGCGTTCTCGAAAAGGTTAATCGTCTTGCTTTCTTAACGACACCGTTTACAGAGAAATACTCGTCGCTCGTTAACGTTCGCTGACGTCTGGGCCTATGGGGCCGCACCTGCGTGACGTCACCCAACGGAACCACTATTATGTTCCATAATAACGATTGAACCTCACGAACGAGTGGAAGCTCGAGGATAATCGCTAGAGGAAAAGCTTCCGGGATCGGGGTTTCACTGGTGGCAAGGATCGGAAATATTGTGTTCAGTTACTGTTTGAAGAATTTTAAACATTCTTCAAGGATTTTTTTATGTTTCCTTAGTTTCCTTGGATTTTGTGATAATCGAAGGATTCCGTTATATTGCCATTTAGTGCATAATGAAGATTTTTTTACGTTTATTAGCTTTTTTCTTTTGGATTTTATAGTAATTAATGGATTGTTTTATATCGCTATTTAGTGAATACCAGGAGATTTTTAGGATTATTTTTTTATATTTATTAATTTTTTTTAATTTTTTATGACAATCGACGGATTACGTTATATCGCCGTTTTGTGCATAGCGAAGATTTCTTTCGGAATTTATGACATTCTGGTGCAAGAATTCTTGATGTTCGTTCTTTGGAATTTGTAACGATCAAGTAAACTGCATTGCCCTGTTATTTAATAAATAGTGAGCTTTTTTGAGGAATTTTTTAAGGTTTATTTGTTTCTCCCGGTTTCGAGACATCGTGCTCGTTTACCGTTTTATGGAGAATAGGAATTTTTGATTCTTCTTAAATGCTTTTGGAGCGATGATTTCAGTTTTTTTTTTCGGTTTTTGTAATAATCCAAGCAATTGTATATCGTTACCAGTTTAGATTTTTGATGCCTATTAGTCTCTTCCGGTTTCTGTTATAATTAGTATTCATTTTTTAAGTACCAGTTACATGATAAATGGGAAATTATTTTAATATGTGAGAGGTGCAGCACAATATACGAATTATTTTCTAGTGGTTGTGTTTAAGTGGGTAGAGTGCTGTTCTTTTGATCTGGTCGTGAATTCTTGAAGATATAAAACAGATGAGTAGTGCCTGTAATATTAGCAATACCGTTTGATGGACCATGCAGATGCTTCATTATTAGCATCTAATTATATAATTAAAGCGCTGTATTGAAACCACTGTTTCGTAATACAAAACCACAGTTAGAATGTTTATCAAAATATTATTGTTGATTTGATATTTTGTTGAATGAACGAGCTATAATTATTTGTTACGTCAAATTGTTTTCGATAATTATTCTTTTATAATATAATACATTTTGTTATATAAACTGTTTCTTTTAGAACAGTACCAATTTTTATTTGCGTTTATTATAATCCATTTTGAAATACACTTTTACTACTTAGCAATGCATACCGAATATATTAAATAATGCGAAAGAAGATTACAAAGGTAGCATTATCCATTTCATTAATGTCAGTTTAGGTATACTATCTGAAAATGGACTCTCAAAATTCTCATTCCTTTCGCCATTAGTAACAACCATACTAATTTTAAATACCAGTATCTCTTATAATTTCTTACACAGTTATACTCACTTGACGTTACATCGTTTAGATTTTTTGTTCGCTCCACTTCAACTCCGCCCACATATAATTATAACTATAATTATAATTTAATTAAACTTCGCCACACCAGTTCTTTTCTAATTCAAACGTGCCATCGAGTAAAACAAAAATTTCAACGTTTCTACAGACAGGTGTTGAGAGTTTTTGCGCGAGGAACTTTCACCCTCCGCAAATGAAAGTTTAAAGTATACGGTTGCCTGTGTTCGATAGGATCTCGAACGACCAGTAGGGGATCTCGTGTGTCATTTGACCAATTTTCGAACGGTAGCTTCGTAAATCATCGTCCGTTGAAAAATCAGCTGATTCACGCGAAAGGCATTAAGCGGGCTCAGCAAAATCCCGATAGGAGGGAAAATGGACAAAAACGATCGCCTGTCTCTCGAAGATGCGGACGATGATAACATTCATCGCTGCTCTGTGGCTCTGATAATTTAACGATGGAGCAGTTTGAATGGCACCGCTTCGAAACGGTCCGAAAGCGTTTTAAGAGATTTTCTTCTGTAATCGCATTTTGCGTAGCTCCATTGTGAAACTTGTTTGAATGGAGCGGAGTAGCTTGTATTTAACCCGATATTTTCAACGTTATATTGTTCGCATTTCGCATTATTATTCATAAAGTACCGATGGGATCATTATTACCTGAACGTGCACGCTTGTAGTTTTTAAACGGTTTGATAGGTCGAAAAAATAGCCTCTTTGTAATATACTTTTTGTAACGTAATTTTTAACAATTACTTGATTTTTGTAACTCATTTTAACATTCGTGTATTAAACGAGGAATTTATACAGTATTTTGTCCTCCAAAGTTTTGTGAAAACTACAATGTTGCTTTATTAAAAATTCTTATTTGTAAATTTTCTTTTTATTTCTGCAATGAGAAATATTTTTATTGTATTATAAAAATTACTCGATACGCAGTGAAACGTTTCCAATAACAAATACAGGGTGGGCCAATAAAAATTACCATTTTAGACATGGCCTCAACTATAGAAGCAACAAAGAAATTATTGTAATTAATTTTATTTGGTGTCCGTGATAAAAAATTTTTTCCAACCATATGATTGCAATTTGTAAGTTTCATTCAAAAAATCTTTCTCTTCTACAATTTTAGACATATTTGAATTGACTATTTTTATCGGTCCATCCTGTTCATAATATAAGTATTAAACTATTAGTTATAATATAATATAAATAATTTTTCTCTTACAACTCGACAATGAGTTACACGGGCTTAGACTTTTATCTCAAAATATAAATTCTTGTAATTTCTTTGATTAAAAAGTTTGTTATACAAAATTATTCTGCACGACAGAGAAATTTTATGTTTACCAGTGTTTTAACACCATGATTTAAACTTCTACTAAATTTATTACTCATTTAAACATTTAGCACGAAACCATTTATTTCGAGCGTCAAAGAGAACCCATCGTGTTCTTCCTTGGAAACACTTTACTCGACACCTAGTGAAACCAAAACAGCATACGACGATTCTCAAAACTTTAGTCTACAGCGAGATATAAACATTTTCCGGTATTCGTAACTGGAAATTAATAAGAAAACCTTTTCAAGTAATAAATCTGCATAAATGATACAACATCGAATTAATTAAATTCATCTTTATTGTCGATAACAATTGCTAAATCTATCGCTTAACCTAACACTAAACCTACCGACGATTAAACTATACCTGCTTGTATCAAAGAAATTACAATAATAGATACTTGGAAAAATACACAATGCTAGAGAAACAAATCTTTGACCATATATTTTACGGAAAATCACAAAAAAATATTCAAAAGTGCACCGTTAATAATTTATCAAATTTGGAGAAGAAATTACGAAACGGTCATTTGACCGCTTCGGTAGGTTTAGCGTTAATAGGAAAAAATACAATTAATATTTATATACGATTAAAGAATCACACGAGGAATATTGAAATGTTACATATGACTTGTGTTTGTTAGACGCCAATTTTTTATTTTTATATACGACTTATGTAAGAACCTAATAATGCTTGTAACTTTGTATACTTTCAACAGTTTTTTTTTCTTTTTTAATCGAGATTTAACGTTACAACAACTGCACATAGTGAATATTTAGGGACGATTTCACGCGTTGAAAATATAATGATGCAGGAAATTAGATTTTGTTATGAAATTTTGAGTCATTTTAAAAAGGAGAAGGCTCTTAGTATTCGTTGATGATTAAGATTTTTATACTATATATTTTAAAAGAACACGATTCACAGTTATTTGACAGTTACATAGATTACAAATTGGTCCGCCTGTTCTAACGCTTACAATTTTTTTCACCCTCTTCCGCATGAAATTTACATTTTATTGCGCTAAAAAAATAATTTTTATTCTTTTGGCCCTCGCAACGTTTATCATTTCAATTTTTCAATTGTTATCACCTATGACTTTTGAAAAAAAGCAAAAAAAAATGAAAAAAAAATTAATCGTTTATCCTCCACCCCAACCACAGCCATCATCTGATGTAAAACACTATCACGAAATCGAGCGAGTAAATTCCAGGATTCAGTGAATTAAAAACCATGTTCCCTGCTCAGGACAGAGGCGTAATCTCTGGGAAAATCTTTTTTTTTCGCGATAAAAGGCAGCGTTACACTTCGGGAAGGTGGAGCATGGACGAGAGACCAACGTCGGACTGGGCAAGTGGAATAAAAAGGTTTATGGTTGTTTCGGGTGCTCTATCTTTAGGACTCACATATCATGCCACGTTCTCTCTTCTTCTCTCTTTCCCTCTGGTCGTTCTCTCTTTCTCCGTTCCTCGTTGGCTCGTCGATCTCTTTTTCTCTTTTCCACTCTCGCCACACGACCCTCCTGGCTGAACCCTCGACTGAGTTATTTCACGGTTAAAATAGTCGAGTATTCCTTCCGAGCGAGAGGTTGCCGTTCGTGTAGTTTCACGCGAAGAAAATGCTCACAGTCGAAGCATGCTCTGGGTCCCCGTCTTCTCTCTCTCTTTCTCGTTGCTTGATATTTTTTTCGGATTTCCTCGACGAACTCTTGTGATCTCTATGGTGCGCCTAATGGAACCTTGAGAACGTTTTCGGAATGTTAGGTTTAGATTGTTGGAGTAAAGCTGAGGTTAGGTTCCTTGGTTTCCCTGATTTTCTTGTTACGAAGCGAAGATTTTTAGTTCTAGATACTTTAACCTTGATAGGGTAAATTGGGGAGTGACGATACTTTCTTTTTTTTTTAAACTCTGCTGTCTTGACACTACACATTCCTGTACTTAAAAATCTTTTAATATCCTATATTTACAAACTGTACGATATCAGAGACGTAAATGCAAAAATTAGATAAACGAATATTTAAAAGCATAGTATTTATGTAAAGGTAAACTTCATTTTGGTTTATATAGAAGACAGCAGGGTTAAAAGAATCAATACATCGTAAATTTAGTTAACACCCAACTAAAACAATATATTCGGCAAATTAAATGCATGTGGATTTATAATGTTAACAATAATGTTTATAATATTCGGTATATTACTAAAAACATGTCACAGCCTGTATAGTGCCCAAAATTTCTATTTTGGAAAGTATATTTTTTTCATCGTGACATTATTTTGTTTATTATTTATAATATTTTATAAATAATCAACTTAATTTTTAGTGTAGTTTCTTCTAAAAAAAAAAAAAAAAAAAAATGGTATTTAAAAAAAAGACAGCAGGCCTCTATCGTTCAGCTGTGCAACATTAAAATCAATAAATATACATATTCGGTTAACCCAGATGTATCAGAAATTTTGTTTGTGCTTTTTTAAAACGTAATTTTCCCCCTAACAATGATGCGTTTATGCAGCAATCTACATAATTATGCGTTACTGCATATATTGCTATCTTTTTACAGTGTAACTGGTTCTGCCCGGTGGTGCATTTACGCACCAACAAATAACTTTAATCGGGAAAATATAATAAACAAAATTTTCATATTACAATAAAAATAATTGTGGACACTAATGGGTTAACCGACGTTGATTCGAGAGGCACGGTACACGAGCGTGCATCGGTAGCTGTTATTTTTACGCGTTACGTCGGCTCGCGTCGACTTAATAAACGGGCGCACCTGCACGCCACGAACCATGAATGAAGTTTCCACAATGGTGGGGACTTTGGCAAGTGGCTCGAGCCCGGATGCGTGGAGATTCGAGCGCATTTTGCTTTCTACGCAAAGTCGACCGTCCCGGCTCGACTTCTTGGCGCGCGTGCAATTTCGATTATCTCGTTTCCGGTCGGTCCTCGGTTCGTTTCGAATCTGTCTTCCGATGGTTAACGAAGCGATTTGAAGATGTACTCGAGGAAAACTCGCTTCGAGAGAAATTTTGGAAATAGGAAATTGTTAACATTTTAGGAACGTGTGACAAAGTATTTTGATATTTCTCGTTTTATCGTATATCGATAAATTGAGGAAAATTATATAGCATTCCATATTTATAGCTATTGCTGGACTTTGTTTAATACGTTCACCGCGGTATAGGACGTATAAGGCCCTGGATCGAATCTTTGTTCGGTATGACTCGTTTTTCGCTAGCGAACTATTATTTGTCTTGTACCGACATTCCTATTTTTTAATAATTAAAGTTTTATCTTGTTATTTTTTACAATATTGGACAAGCTTCGTATACTTCATTAACATTAAGGCTTACGGGCATCGATTGGATCATTTTGACGAGTATATTAAAATACAGATCTTTTCTAATATCATTAATTCATTTTACTTAAGATTAATAGATTTTTATTAGCAGAGAATTGTTTGGCACACTTTTTGTACACAAACTTCATTTTCAGTTTACACTCTCCGCAAGCATATCTATTAAATTCAAGCATGAAATCTGAAACGCATCAAATTGATGGGTTCGATAAATCTAGTGTTAAATCCTCAAAATTGAACATAAAATTTTCCAATACCGCTGAATGGGAAAATCTTTCAAAATAGCTGCCACACTAAACGTGCTAACTGTCATACGCTCGTCGGGTGAAAATTCACCCATATTCTGTTTCTAGATACTGGAGAATATTTTATTTCTTTCCAATCCTATTGGAATTTGGTGTGCTTGTTTGTAATACGAAGTTATGGCCAAAGAACAAGTTGTTAACATTTTTTCTATGACATTAATGTAGTAAATTAAAAACTAACATCATTTGTATAATTGCTTCTGAGAAGCGTATAAGGGTTAACGGTAAATCTCTCAGAGTGGTAAAAATGTCTAATTCACAATTTTTCATAAAAATTTTGCAAGGTTACTGCTGTTAAAAGTACAGATTAAGATTTGTCTCCCTTGCAGTATGTATTTTTTTTTATACACTTTTCATTTTCATTTCTTCGATTCAAATAAGTATACTTTAAAAACTAGAACTACCGACGATTAAAGTATACCTATTTCTACCGAAGAAATCGAAGCGGAAGGTATATAAAATAATATTTTTAAGAGAAAATCGCGGGAAATCTTCCCAAAGGCACCGTAATTAATTTATAAAATTTATGTAAAAATTATGAATAGGTCATTTTGACCACTTTGGTAGTTCTAATGTTAATCGTCGATAATTCTAGTGTCAATTCCTTGACGATAAAACTACTTATCTAATGTATTTCATGACTTAAGAATCAAAAATAAAAATACTGAAACATTTCAAGTGTTATTCAATATTCAAAGTCAGTCAATAAATATTATCACTTGATCTCCTTGACTGTAGTAATGCAAGGAAAACTTGATATCTCAGAAAGTATGACATCAAAAAATCAAAATATATTCGTCTGATTAGACTTCTCGAGTGCAATAAATTTCAAACATTTTTTTGATAAAGTCAATAGATAACGAGTTATTTCAAGTGGTAATATTTATCGTACAATTGAGACTGTGTAGTTTGGCTATACGTGTAATTTTTATCTTATGCCCGGCGTCAAAATGTTAATTCAATTACGATATTACACGGTACAAGTTTTTGTACGAAACCAAGGCTACCTATAAAATTATTCCTAATTTATTAACAAAAGCTCAATTTGGAAATAAGGAATATTCCGTGATCCGCGCGTAAAGTGTTAATTTCTAATTTTCATTTAATCCTTTTACTCTTACTGGCGCCTATAAGCACTCGTCTCTCTCTCTCTCTCTCTCTCTATTTTTTTATTACAATCGACTTGGAAACGACCATAACAATCAACCATTTATTTACTAATGAGTTGAATGTTTTGTTCATACGCTATTCCTTTCCCAAGTAAAAAAACAATACTGGAACAATAACTGGAAAGCAGTCGCACCCCTCCACAACTACTATTAAAAAACGAGTTTTTCGGAAATACATTCGTCGATAATCTCACAAGGCCATAACAAGTTGCAATATCCTGTATCACAGTTGGCCGCACCAAATTAATTCACTCATACCTTCCGAATAAGACAGCCATCCCAATTTGTGACACTTGCAATGCTACATTAACTATCGACATTCTCGTTCTCTCTTGCACCATATTCTTAGCCGAAAGGAAGAATTGTGACAGCGACCACTGTATGCGAAAAAACACTAACCAAAATAAGATACAGCACCTACTGAAATTTGTAAAAGATACTAAGGTTTTCCATAAACTTTAAACATTTTGCCTACAGACTGTGTTGCTAATAACCCAACTTGGTGGTTTATGTGATTTACAATAAACAATTTAAAAAAAGAAAAAAGGATATGGTGAATAGGAAAACTATACTCTACGACGATTACTGATATAGCTTAATCCTTTGCACTCGAAAAGCGACTTTTAGTCGCCATTTTTATTAATACAGCCACTCAAATAACGAAAATAGATATAATTATTTTATTTCAACATTTTGTGTATTTTTATATCATACATGTAAGATCTAATATTGAATTTTAAGTTTCGTAATTTTGCTTATTGTGATACTGTTTAGAAAGCACTCGCCAAAATGCATGTTTGATTTGTCAGGGTGGATATCGCAAAAATATGTTATCTTGTTTCTTCTACAATATTTGGTTGTTCTTGGCCCAATTACGCCTTCATCATTGTTATCTGTTTCAGTATGTTCAAATGTCTCGTTTATAACATTACGAATTTGATTTGTGAGCATTGTAAAATCAAACTCATCTTCATTATTGCTAATCGTATCCTTTGGCTTAGTTGTTATACTACTAAAAATATACTAAAATTAAAATAATAATTTTAAATACAATGCTGTATTATGAAGTATACATAAATTTGAATATCTAAAATGTAAAGAAGAAGAAAAACTATTACTATTACTAAAATTATTAGTCGCTTCTCGAGTGCAAAGGATTAATCCAAAAATACAGAATGCGGTTAATTCAACCAGTGTTCTACCAAATTGAAAATCGAAAGAAGAATGTGTTAATAATTGTTTGAAATCGTTTCATCAGTTTTTGTTAACCCTCTATGGCTTTGTGTGACTTAAAAGTTACAAATTAATGTACCTGTATATTAAAAAATTTATTTTATTCAATTATCCAGGTACTATTAAATTTGATTACTGTATCACTGCAGTGTTACCTCGATTCATCTGTAGCAATTATTACTTTAAGAATTTTCGAATCAAAGCGAAAAACTGTAATCAATCGTAATTTTTCCTTTGATAAGTGGACAAAATTCGGCCTATAGAGGGTTAATGTTATAATAGGAATCTTATTTGAAGTTTTTTTTGTATATTTGTGTTGGATTGGGTTTGATGTTTTTTAATGTATGATGTATTTAAAAAGAAAAAAGATTTAGTGCGAATTGAAAGGAAATATACGGGTTACAGATATAGAATTGTTTATTTAAAATAGCTTAAAGGACAGAACGTTTCAAGGCGGTTATCGATTCGGAGAAGCCTAAACTGTCACGTAAGCTATTGGCAAAATTACAAAATCTGGTAGCAGGGTATACGTTGCAAGCATTAGTTTTGAACTGACTTCGATCAGTCAGTTTTGAAAATACGTCATTAGGAATCGTTTGTTAAATGTTAAATACTATTGTAAAAAATTGGATATTACGAATTATATTAAACATCACTTTTATCCAAGTCTAAAAGCACTCTTTATTTAATGCATACGTTATCGATAGTTTTCTGCTTCGTATAAACAGCAATAAAAATTAAACATTTATTTACTACTCCATGTATTTCTACTTCTATACTTCTGTTCCGCAATTAACCGACAGTGTATTAAAAACGTACAATAGACTCCCGTATAAGGCAATCAATACGCGTTGTACGAATTCGCGTTATACTAATTTACTGTATTTATACGTATCCCGCGTATAATGTGTTAATAAAAAATACTAGTTGTACGCATCGTTGAATTCGTTTTGGAAAGTGTAATAAATTGGGAATAATTGAAATATATAGTTACGTTTGAGAAAGTTTCATTGGAAGTGATATCGCTTTTAATAAAAGTACAAAAAGAAATTGAAAGATCTTATTAAATTTCTTTCGTGAAATCTAATAATTTTATATGTATACCAATAAATCGGACATACAGTATATACGTGTATCTAAAAAAAGATATTGTAAAGATATCAAAGGTGAATAGACGTTGTTACAATTACAGTAGTGGCCACAGAAATTGCGCCACCTTGCACCGCTGTGTGAGCTGTTGATACGGAGCCATCGCTATAAGCTGTGAATGCTTTTCCAAAACTGACAATCATATATAACCGTGAAACAATTGATGTAAACAGTTTAAAAATAAGGTTATTCAAAACTATTAAAAGACCACGTTAATACAATTTAGTACAACTACAAAGTTTCCAGTTTATCCAAATATTCGACGAACTGTATTTTTCAGTTTAACTCGATTGGTGGTGCAACTTGATTGTATATTAAATTTTGTAATAGAATTTCATTTTCGTTAAGAGATTTTATAAAATATTAGTGTTTTAACTTAATTTTATGTGATCTTTTCAAGAGACGGTTTAATAAGGGACATAATTTATCCCTCGAGAGAGCAAGCCATTTAAACTCAAGTAATTGTGGGTAGATGAATTATACTTCGTGGCAATTGCTATTCTTCTTCCGTTAGATAATCTCTGTAGAGTTTAAACATATATTTTGATCTACTGTTTTATATGACATTAGAGTTGCATTTAGTTATATATTTAATTGGATTGCAGATTTTTGTAATTTTTTGTTAGTTTAGTTTTTAAATGTTGATAAACTGTCGAAAACGAAAACGAGATAAAAAAATTAATGAATCTTAAATAAAAATAATTTAAGGAACATACGTTTATATTGATTAAACTTGAGAAGCTTTATTCTAGCCATATAATATTTTTGTTACTCGTATTACAAGACTCGAAATTGTTAGGAAAATTATTTCGTTTTTTTGTAATAAATTTTACGTTTAAATTATAACACCACAATTACTATGCCCATAATGATAAAAAGTATTCCATCTCTTTCATTTGAAATTTTTTAACACTAAAAACACTAAAGAGCTCAGTAAGAACAAAGTGATTCCTTAAGAAATTGGTGAAACTTATTATTTTAATTAATAAATATAATTATTTCTAACTTTTTTGGGGAGGATTTGAAGTATTGTTTATACGCTTACTTTTCTCCCTCGAGGCGGAATACATTAACTACTAACATTAGTATGAAATATTTGTTTACCTTTTGTAATAAAAAAAACAATTGAACTTTTGCACAGATTAAACCTCTTTTCTGAAATATAGAATAAATATCGACCATGGTCCTTACACAAAAGAAAGAAATTTTATGCTTTGGTTTGATTTATTTTCTTTTTTTTTTCTATCATTCGAATAACTACGAGCAGTACCAAGGCCGTTAGAAGATTTCGTAGGTTAAGTGTGAAAGACTATTACCAGGTGTTTTTAATTTTTCGTGTATAGTATCTGATAATTTATGTACTAATTTATTTGCTAAAGAGGTGTTGCTCGTTAACAATTTCGAAATTTAACGCGCTAAAACCTCGTTTAAACACAACCTATTCTCCAACATGAACATCATGTACGCGTTCTCTTCATATTCTCACGGTATCGACCTTTGGAGTGAGACCCTTTATCACCAGGTATTGGATACGTTTCTTGTTTCACGTTTCTCGTTTCCCATTTTTGTGCCTCAGTTATAAAAAAAGAGAAATAAAGGCAGAACCACAAAGCTCTGTGCACGAGTGCACAAATGGTCACACATTATACAGGCTTTATTTTATTACAAGCTTCTAGTTCATCGTATTAGATCCCGAAGGAAGTTCTTGTGTTTTTTTTTTATAATTAGACTGTCGATTTTAAATTAGAAGGCACAAAAATACACAGGATTCATATAATAAACAAGAATATATAAATAAGCACAGAATATGATACTTATAATATTTAGTGAATAAAATAATTGCCTATATAGCTTATAGTTTTTAACTTATATTTATAAAAATATGATCGTGCATAAAAATCTGCAGTTTAATTGTAATACCTTTTCGATTCCCACGGAGATGATCGCATGGAGCGTGTCTTTGATATCCCCAGGCTTTCTGTTGATTTTCCATATTTTCTTGTAGATAATCGTTGTTCACTATTACTGGTATTCCTATACGTGGTCATCTTCAAGCGTCTCGTATCTACATTGAAATTCCGTAGACCAAAATTGTGCTTTACAATCATGAAGACCATCTTTTCCAAATGCTTGATGTCTCATTCATAGAATAAAGCAGAGTAGATTTTTTATTTTCGTATACATCATGTTTAATATTAGATTGCTGCATAAGTTCTGTCTTTCAGATTCTCACAATTATTAATTTATAAAAGACCTTGAGAAATCCGAGAAAGATATTTTTGTCAGTTTATTATTAATCAGGAATTCAGAGAAATTTTTGTAACCATTTAAAACTATTAATACTACAGACTACGTAAAATAATCTTTTTTTAAAAACTTTCTCACCGTTGCATTGGTAAGGACGTGGCTTAATTGCAACTAGGTGTGAGCCATAATAAGGGAAAGTTGTCTAACATGGGGAGGGTTCTGAATATGAGCAATATTAATACTTAATATTTTATGTTAATCAATTATATTAATGGCGACCATCGTACAATCATCTTTTCGCATATGAAGAAAAATGACAAGATTGTACTAGTCGTAACATTCGAGGATAGGGTACACTTAATTGGATATTAAGTACATCACGCCGTACTCGAAATCCTCCTCGTATCAGGAAACTTTTTTTCTACTTATTAAAAAATTTTGAATCCATTTTTTCCAAAAAGATAAAAAAATTTGACGTTTAAGTAGAAAACATTTAGAATCGTTTATCGTCCATTTTAGTATATCTGACTCCATCTTATCGGTTAAGGGTTATATGCAACTAGATGTGAGACATATTAAAAACGAGACATTTTTCACGGAACCTAATACTCACTGAGATCAGGAACTTGAAAAAAAACCCCACTTATCGCGCATGGCGTACGAAAGCAACGCGCCAACGAAATTTTTCCAACCGTTCCCGCCAGTCAGTTCGAATGCCAGGTGGGAGGATGATTCACGCGGTCGGTCAATTTTCCCAAGCGAGTTTACTCGCGGACGGGAATTATAGCTCGCGCGAATAATGCCAGCGCTGGCTCGCTGACGTTTAAGCAGAGTTAAATATTTAAATCGCGGCGGATAGGCCACGGGGCCCACGCTCGCCGCCTACCACCGCGAATCGTTCGCCAGCCAGCCAACCAATAGGGGAAAATATCTTTCCCAGCCGCGTTGATTTCGCGATCGGATCGCTTGTGCACCGCGTCGATCTTGAATAATCGCTGCGGGCCATTATTAGATTCATCGATTACACATCGATCGATATAGTGCGTCTGTATTTTTGCGACCATCCATCGTGGTTACGCAATACGGTGCGTCTGTAGATGATTGTGGACGAATAATGCGCACCAAATTTGCTTGATCGATGATGGAAAATTTTGGTGATCGGTTGGTAGAATAAAATCTCGGTAGTTGTACTAAACGGGACTGAAAACTCTTGCGAGTATCGAGGCAGCCGAACTTGTTCCTGTAGATAATTCTCTTATCGTCCATTTCTTTTGTTTTTCACAATTCAATAACTATCTGTACAACGTGTTGACGAAATACAATAGACGAAATTTGCATAAGTATCGAGAGTGCTCAAGGTTCTACTCTAGCTGAGATGTTTGAGATGGTTTAGTAGTTTTTTCATTGGGAATGAATTTTGGTGTCTTTTTATGCAATAGTTTATTAAGTGTAGAAAATATCAGATCATCCAGATTTTCTGTAACCTGTATGAATAAAGATTTATTTCTATTGCATCTTATATTTTTTTCAAATACTTATTATTTTGAATTCTTTGGTAGAAATATTGGTATATCTTAGTTGTTGATAGTTCTAATGTTAAAAAATCGAAAATGAGATATGACAATATATTAGAATAAGGACAGAAAAAATTGGCCGGTAGATAAAAAATTTTTTGAAAAATAAGAGAATACGTATTGACCTGTATAAATAAATTATATTTCAGTTTTTTATTTAAACATTTATAACACGTTTTAATAAATTGATTATTGTATTTTTATATATTTTATGATAAAACTTAGAAAAATATAACGTTCTTAAAATTTAATATATTTTGATTCATACAGTTCTGTGTTTCCAATTTTCTTCTCTCTCCTTTATTTTCTTTTTTTATTAATTACACGGGAACTTAAAACGAGAGTTGAATATTGTAATTATTATGGTCTGATGCGTTTAATGGTACCATAAATCTACATGTTTTTTTATTTTTTTGTTATTTTTTGCCACTTAATTTGCAGTAAAATTGTGATTATTAGAAGTTATTAGTTGTTATCAAATTTGAATACGTTTTAAACTGGAAATAAATTTATATTTTTTGTTTTCAATTTTATGTATCTTAAAATTGAAAAATTGATACTTTAGTGTTCGAATTAACTTGTTAGCATATTAAATTGTAGCTTCGCTAATT
The DNA here is from genome assembly GCA_019453375.1 of Ctenoplectra terminalis. NCBI lineage: Eukaryota > Metazoa > Arthropoda > Insecta > Hymenoptera > Apidae > Ctenoplectra > Ctenoplectra terminalis. The sequence goes on along the minus strand of SMSQ01020064.1, from coordinate 43,657 downwards.
GACCGTTGTTATTCCTCGTATGCGTTTCCCATTAATAGATAATATGATTAGTATTTATGGGTTGATGGTAAATTCTGATACGTTTCACGGTACGATAAGATCTGCACTTTTTTGTTTCCTGTTTCATTTCCTGTACGTTATCATCGCGTGTGGATAAATCTATTAGAGAGAATGGGTACAATACAGTTGATACACAAACCTTTCAATTGATCAATAATAAGGGTAATTAATTGGCTAATTATCGTTATTTACTGATTTTTCCCCCATTTTCTACATGGTTTTATTTGAAATAGTAGAAAAAATACATTTCTAGCCACTTTAAGAAAATTAATAAAATTGTTTAAAAGAAAGACTTGCAAAGTATAAAAATAAATTATATTAAATATAAATTTTTTGACTTAGAATATTTATTCAAATATATTTACAATATTTACAATATTTACAATATTTACAATATTTACAATATTTACAATAACGGTACATTAATTAAGATTCTATAACTTTCTCAAAAATGTCCCTAATACTGAAAATTGATCACCAGGATGCAGATTTTTGTGCATTTATGAAAAATTTGAAGGCACAAAAATACGCGTAATAAACAAAAATATATAAATATACCCAAAATATAGTACTCGCTATATTTAATAAATAAAACAATTGTCTAATTTTCATTTTTTATGAATTTTCATATTATCATTCATAATTAATGAATACAATTTATATAAATTATATATTATATAAACTTGCATAAAAATCTGTAGTCTATCGATTATTATGATCTTCAAATATTAAATTCCCAATTAAACGCAGTATCAGCAATTAATTAAAACAATTTTTCAAAAACACACGTTTATATAATTTCAAGCGATAATTACAGCATCATTAAAATTTAATTAATTCATACAGTCCACTAACAAATAATATAATTAACCACTCGCGCGATTAATTGGATCATTTTAAAAACAATTTTCTGTATATGAAAAAAGAGGCTGGTACATTTCATTCATCGCTGGTCGTAAATTTAAATTATTTCAACAACGGAGAATGTAGAAAGTAATTCGAATGTAAAGAATCGCGAGAAGAAGGACTAATTAAATTAGCTTTTTCGCTTTCCTCGAACGATTCATCAAGCAGTTGCAAGGAAGAGGAAAACGCGGAGGAAGAAGACGCGATTATTTTCGATTCTCGGAATATCAGTCTCGATGTTGGCGAACAGCCAGGCGTAGGCGATTACGAGAAATAACGAAACGGCGTGTCTTACGTCCCTTCGAGTTGATGCTTTCTTTCATTAAGTTTTCTCATAGATGAGCAGACACGATCGAAATTCCATTTTCAAAACAATCAAAAGTATCTGCATCGATTTGTAACTCTATTTTGTGTGAATTTATTGATTACGATGTTTGTAGATATAGAGGGTAGAGTAATAAAAATAACTTCTTTTTTTTTATTTATTTGAATAAATCCAGATTTTTAAAAACTAGGCAAACATTTTTGGAAATGAAAATTATTTGGTATGAAAGGGCTTATATAATTTTACCAATTTTTTTTCATTCGTGGAATTAGTTAAAAAAAATTGATCTCTTAACTTTTGTAATTACTCTAAAAAATTTTAAACCAGTAACTTTTATTAGTCCACCCTTATAGTAACTTAAGTGGAATAATTGTGATATTGTGTAAGTTTATTTTTTATATAATTTTTGTTTGCAAAATTAATTACTAGGATCCTTCTTTTAATATTTTTAGAGATTTTTTTAATTAATTTTAATCTCCCTAAAATTTAGAATTTCAAGGAGAGTGTTATACCATATGAAACCAGAGTGTTATGCTTGCATACACAATTGTATTTATAATTAATTACGCTCAAGTATATTAAATTTTCTGTCATTTAATTGTACTTTTAGATGACTGCAAAAATTTGATATCGTAGAAATTAAATGCATACCCTGATCAACAATCGATTCGTTTAAAAATGTAGATATTTGCAAATCCTTTTTGTAGTCACTGCACATATAATACAAGTCATAGGTATTTGTTCCCTCGTAAAAAATACGTTTACCATTACAATAAGTGAACAGACATTTTAGTAAAAACCGTTAAAGGTTTATTGTTACACGAACACGATTATTATAAAAAATAGTAGGCCTTTCGAAAAATTGGTCACATCTTCAAATAAACTTAAAAAGGTTGTGAGCAAAACTATTTATAAACATAGTATATATGGACTTCGATATTTCTGTTTCTTTTTACTTTTAAAAAACAACCGAATTGTTTTTTTCCAATCTTAAAAAAAGATTCATTTTTAAAAAGGTTAATTCAGATTCTTTTGGTTATTGATTATTGAAGGAATTTATAAGAATTTTTCTTAAATATAAGGAAATGAGTAATTGGTTAAAAACTATTTAATGTTTAAAACAAGAATACTTTGATCTTTGCGAATAAAAATTGTTTAAGTATTTAACGATATATAAAAGTTCTTTTCTCTTTTGTTTCAGGTAAGTTTACTCTATTAAACAGAATTTTCGGCCACCCTGAACACACTTTTGAGAGGCATTCTTAATGCGGTCGACACATGCAGTGCCAGGTTACGTATACATACATGATGAGCGAGTTCGCTTTTTTGTACTCTCTCGTTACATCGAATCTTTTTAAATAAAATTATATGTTCGCATTTTTTTGGCTGCATTTAAGTATCGAACGCAAGCCAAGTGGGTAGATTTGCGTATTGTCTGTTAAAAAAATTGGCAAAAAATGATTCTTAAAAAATTTATTTTTTAAACTTTTATACTAGAATCTCACTTTAAGACAAATCAAGAAAACTACAAATTTTACTTTATGAAATAATTTCACTCAAAAAACTGTGCTTATCTGATATGCTAGACATCGCGTGTTTATTTTTTCAATTGTTTCTCGCTAACTTTTTATTCCTATGAAAATTAACACGAAAATATTAAACATGGAAAATTTTAGCAAATTATAGCAAAACTTACAAACAATAGAATTGTAGAAAGAAAGTGAAAAAAAATTGAAAGAAATCACAAGGGGTAAGAGCAACGAAATTTTTACCAACAGTCAATTTACTTGTCAGCACTCGAAGTATATACTTACATCATAAAAACTCACGATAACGACTTAATACTTTTCACTCGCTGTAACGGTGCCCCGCGTCAAAACACTTTTACCTGTTCGTGTCATTACCGGATGAATTGTGGCGGTGCGTAAAAATCGTGTAAAATGTTACTATGCATCAGGAGGCAGAGCCTGTTTCATAGCCGCCCACGCAATCCGTCGACATGATTTATGACGATTCCAGAAGATTGTGCAAGACGCATTGCACGGAAATCCTGGAAGATCGAAGAGATAATTTTTAAGCTCAAAGATGATGCATGATATCCTGAATGAGAAATTGAATAGCGTCATGAAAGAAATGCACGCTCAAAGAACTATCTTTTTCCAGTAAAAGTCGTCAGTAGTGACCTTTATGAGAACAGAGTGGAGATTGATCGACGTATAGATGCAGGGATGTTAAGAGACTAATCTAGATTCTTAAAAATAATTATGCGAAGCGTGTCTTTGTTACCAGTAATTATACACGATTCCTCGAGTATTAGTCGAAATTAGTGAAAGTCTAGTGTTTGTATTAACTTCTTGGCATACCGTACTAAAGCTTCGTTCGTTTTTATCTCTTAGCTAACAAAAGATTTTTCGCGAAGCTATACAGTCGTGATGCTGTACGGCATAGCCTGACGAAAACTGCATAAAAAAGTGTAATAGAAATTTGTACCCAGCGGTATCGTTCAAAAAAGTTATGTACATGAAAGCCGCTATAGTGGTGCTTACTAGCTAAAAGGTTAATTAATTTGTGATGAAATCCTTCCTGGTTCGACCGCCAGTTATTCTACAATACAATAGAGGAAAGTAGATAAATGTAGAATGGCATACCTAATGGACTAATGCTATTTTTTAAAATCTGTCAAATTAATATCTTTAAAATAGCTATAGACTGTCTCACACACTCACTTTGGTACCGCAAATTATAATGTCACGACAGGTTTTTTTTATTTAGCTGTTGTTCGAATACTTTTGATAATGTAAATTTCATGTTTTTTTATATTTGTTATTGCTTTAGGATATTTATTTGCGTTTTTTTTATTGTTGCTGACATATCTGTCTGTGACAGTCATGAGTACATTCAATTCTGTTTTTACACGAACTTCCTTTACACGAATTCGATTTAGCATGATACAAACGGTCGTTTCGATGTATATTTTTATATACATGTGTAATTTTTATAAAATAAAAAGTTTTATACTATTTCGATCGTACTATTTGAAATTCTCTGCATAAAAGACAATAAATTTCTAAGGAGAGTTTCTAAGTGGTACAATACATAACATTTAACACCAGAATTACCAAAGTGGGTCAAAATTATCAGTTTATGATTTCTCATAGACATTTTATAAATTTATTTTCGGAGATTTTCCGTCATTTTCAGTAAAAAACATAGATAAAAGCTTGTTATATATTTTTTCGTGTCTCTTCCTTCCTTATATTTCTAATAAAAATAAATATACTTACTTTAATTCTCAGTAGTTCTGGTATTAATTATAATTGAAAATTTCAATTTGATTAAATGTTCCACTATACATCAGTCAAAATACCGAATTACAAACTTGTGAAAATAATAATAATAATAATAATAATAATAACAGTAACACAAATTAACAATAGTACCAAGCATCGTATGAAGGAAAATATAAGATTAATCAATTTACGCTCAACTACATAACATACTGATACAAAAATCAGTCATTACGAACACTTGCTCGGTAATAAGAATATTTCGTAGCGNTAATAATAATAATAATAATAATAATAATAATAATAATAATAACAGTAACACAAATTAACAATAGTACCAAACATCGTATGAAGGAAAATATAAGATTAATCAATTTACGCTCAACTACATAACATACTGATACAAAAATCAGTCATTACGAACACTTGCTCGGTAATAAGAATATTTCGTAGCGATGCCACCTAAAATAATGAACAGTCGAAAAAGCCCGTTGCAAAGCTTCGAAATACCGAGAAAAAACTCATGAAAAACCTAAAAACCTAAATAATAGTAACAATACCATTCTTAAATTTGGCATCTTTCGTTTAAAACAGATTGGTATCTCTCCTGACTGTGAATAACCTTGTTCCAACCAAGACACCGAACAGAACCACTACGACTGGTTATGTCTTATTTCAATTTCAAATCGAACGGCTCGCGTGGCAGGCTTGGTTACCTCGATAGCGTCCGACTTTTCGAACAATTATCACGAACGTAACACCGCGACGAAGAATCCGGAGAACCGTTTCAGACATTCTAGTTCTTCCTGGAAGCCGCGGCGTTCGATGAAATCGCCACGATGCCTCGTACGTTAGCTTCCTTTGAAACTTAAACAAAAAAAGAAAAAAGGAAAGAGGAAAAAAAGCACGAAGGAAAAATAATTTATAAAAATAGGAAAAAAAAACGTGCATCGTGTAGAAGCAAAGGGAATCCTATATAAGCGCATTGTTAGCAGAATTTTATAAAATCCGTGACGGTGAGTCATCGGCGGAAACCGGTCTTCAGATGACGAACGTTCATCATCGACTAGCGATACTGGCGTTAATTGCCTCGATCTTCCACCACGATCGATTAACGTTAAGAACGTTAACACATTGCGCACGTTTCACGAGATATTTCATGTTTGGTTGAAACTGAACATTGAGATTGAATCGAGAGATACCTGTCCTGTTTTTGTGCTTGCTGTTATTAATTGCGTGTTGAAGGGTCGGTGAATTTAAGTGAATACGTGTTGGTTGTTATATTATATTGAGACCGTAGAATATTGAGGCAATGTACAAGGTGTCAAGAAATTTTGGAATTGGTGCAAGAAAAACGCTTGAGAAAGAAATAAATATAAATTATATAGCTATAATAACGTTTTCATGTATATATATTTTCTTCACGCGATATTTTCGGGCTACTAAAAATTAGGAACTACTTTGGGGAGTATCACAATTCGATAGGTTACAAAAAAACTTTTCATATATTATATTATAATCACAATTGCATCGATAAAAGTAAATTAAATGTCACATTTACATCTTTACAATATTGAATCCGTTGAGGATCATCACTTTTTGGTATCCTAATCAGGATCGTTTTTCGTGTACAACGACATAATTATTCATTATGCAGGTTCACCGTCGATATTTTTATTTTATAAAACACAGTGAAAGTTAATATACGAGAATAAACGTTTCACCCCTTTTTCAAAACCTTGATTTAAATAATTGCTCTATTTAATATCTCATTCAGATGATCCTCGGCAAGTTAAGTCTTCAACGCATAATTAATTTCATACAGAAAATATTTGAGTCCACTCATAAGTACATTAAAAAAAGGCTTAATTGACATTCACGAAGAGTTAATTCTCACTAAAATTCCTCTCTACGAATAAAACTACCAGTTTTACCTCCCCATCATCCACCATTTTATAATTATCATTAACAAGATGTCGCTTGACCGTCGAGTCAACAACTCGTTCGTCCTCGAAATCGGTTAGGTGCATTGATAAATCTTTCAGCTGGTAAAATTTCTCGAGGAATAGCGCCAGGAGTTTCTACGTTCTTTCGATGGCACCAGTAACCTTTTGAAATATAAATTAGCCGCGATAAGACGCCTTTGTCGGCTCACTTTGCGTGCCGCTGTTGCGATCAGCGTTTTCCATCGTGCCACGGCTGGTGCCAGCAGTGTGTGTACACATGTGTAACACACACTGGCCACGAAATCCTCGTTCCCGGCGAATTCGTAATCTCCAGCCTGTAATCGCAATTACACCGGCCAGAAACGAGCGACTCGTGATACAGTCGTACAGGGAAATGATTATTTGTTCGATGGTATGTTAAAAATGGTGGAAAAGGGATTTGCTACTTATGAAACACTATTTGTAAAAATAACGAAGCTTTTTGTAAAATTGTAATTGAAGGGTAGAGATTTGTAGCGAAGCTTTCTTTAAAAAAAAAAACAAAAAAAAATAGCAAATGTTTGTTTTTGGAGATAGTGAAGCTTGTTTTCTTAAACGATCAAAATTGCGATGAAATGATGTTTGTTTATGAAAAGTTTCGTTTTTCAAAATAGCAAAGTTTCCTTGAAATTTAAAATTAGAATCGTAGAAAGAGGTTTTAGTATAGAAATTTGTTCATAAAAATTTTTGTTAACACTAGATTTACGGAACCCGTCAATTTGACGGATTTCGAATTTCGCGCTTAAGACTAACAAGTACACGCGGGTAAAATGTATATTCAAAATGAAATTTATATACAAAAATGTGCTAAATATTCCTCTAGTGACAACAATTTGTTAATTTAAAATAAAATTAACTAATATTGTTAAAACAAAACTGTGTTTTAACGTACCCATCGAAACGATCCAGCTATGGTCCGTAAATCTAGTATTAAACAGATCTTCAACGTTTCTTAAAGACAATGAAAAATAATTTCTTTTATGATTACAAGATATTTTATCAATCCAAACTTTTATTGCGTTTCTGTTATCAACTTTCGATATAGTCCATTTTTATTTTTCTTATTGTATCATTTCTAACAAGAAATATATTAATCATAGCGTTTGTTTGGCGTCATGAACGTATCGTTTTTAATTCTATAAGAAGATTAATGACGTGTTCGGTGGTTAATTCGCTAATATATATTCTGTTGATACACGTTCCAGATATGTCGATATTAAAAGTAACGTTATCTTCGATAAATATATATAGTTCGTCATGCTTAATATTGACGTAACTAGTCCTTGATATCTGGACTATTTTATGTGTAACATACTAAATTTATCTTAAATTTAAATCTATTTCATATTGTACGACGTCAAAACATTCTTCAAACTGAGAATTTACTTCAGTGTGTTTTATTTTTTTAACGATGGTTTTAGCAATATTTTGAAAACTAAAATAAACGAATAGTTACATTAATTTTATCATAAGATTTTGGAACGTTAAAATTTAGAAAAAATTTATCCATTGGCTAACATTGAAAGATTAATGGATTACGATGATTTAAGTTAGTTCTAATTTACAATTTTTTTTTTATTNGTCCTTGATATCTGGACTATTTTATGTGTAACATACTAAATTTATCTTAAATTTAAATCTATTTCATATTGTACGACGTCAAAACATCCTTCAAACTGAGAATTTACTTCAGTGTGTTTTATTTTTTTAACGATGGTTTTAGCAATATTTTGAAAACTAAAATAAACGAATAGTTACATTAATTTTATCATAAGATTTTGGAACGTTAAAATTTAGAAAAAATTTATCCATTGGCTAACATTGAAAGATTAATGGATTACGATGATTTAAGTTAGTTCTAATTTACAATTTTTTTTTTATTTTTCTTTCTGTGATTCACGAAAGTAGAATAGCCTTCGCTCCTCTGTTTCGCTTCTATTTCGTTTCTTATTTCGAATTTAGGTTCTATAATAGCCAAGGACAGTCGCATTTATCAAGCTGACAGAGTTGTAGGTGGTAGCCATTTTAGATGTTAGGTTTTCGGAAGAAAGATTTCGTTGACAATCTGAAATAGCGTCACTGCTTGAACTAATCGTTTAACAAATGATAGATATTTCCTCGGACTTCGGTTTAATTAATCGTCTAACAAATGACAGATTTGGTTTCAAATCTCGATTCGAAAATTCTATTAACCGGTTCTTCTTCTTAGGTATATTTTTATCATTATTTTTTGCATAATCTTGTCTGAAATCCTCGATACTTCTCGCAACAAAATTGAAGAAATTTTTTAACGGTTCCAAGTTACGATGCTAAAATTCAAATTTTTTTTGTATAAAATTACTGATTCTGAAAAAATAGTAGGACAAACATTTTTTTATTTGTTATAATAACGTTAATGCGGTGTCAGTTGCTCCAAAAAAGAATTCCGTTTAACGTTTCGAAGTTCCGATATTTAAAAGAATCTTTTATAAAATCTTTTAAGCAAGCATGCACAAACGACGCTTTGATTCTTCGTAACCTTCTCATTCTCCAATGTCAATCTGAATAAACAAATACCATTTACAAATCCTTTCACCGGATCACAGTTTTATTATAAAAAATTAGCCCTTTGTAATCGTATTCTTAATTATTATTTTTCATTCTAACGGGAAATGTAGGAGTTGTACGATAATTCGTTTTTAAAGTTATATGTAAACAAATCGGTGTATAACTTTCAAATTACGCGACATTATAAAATATAAAAATTCGAAGTACCATTTTCAAATTTCTTACTAATCAGTTTTTTTTTCACGACGAATACAAAAACACGTTTATTAACAAACAAGCCATATAAAATATAGATACCAAAATATAATGCATAGTTTCCAAGTTACACAGCATTATACGGGAGGAAAATTCGTCAAAGTACCATTATCAAGTATTTAATTAATCGTTGATCATTCCACCCCCTGAAATCCATGATATCGCTTCAAACGTCAAAACATTAATCAGTGATAGGGTAAGGATCGCAGTTTCCCCGGCTGGTTCGATGAAACAATAATTTCAGTATCGTTTCTACTATTAATTTACGTAACTAGGCAGAAAATAGCCGCGACAGTCGATTTGCTCGTGTTTCGTCGGCTCTGCAGGTTGCGGTCACTGCGGAGAGAGCGACGTTCGAGACTGAATTATTATGGCGGTATACAGCCGGAATATAGAATCTATGTGCATTATGTATATGATATACGCGTACGCGCGCATTCTCGTTTATGTACGTTGCATACGGGTGTGCATGTGCACCTATGCGCGATCGTATGCGTAACTGCATTTTACGTGTAGACGCAACGTCGAGAATCGACCAATCGCCGCTGCCGGACGATAAACCTGAAATTGATCCACGTATTTGTAAACCTGCACCAAAGTGCAGCGCGTCCCGCTTCGACGAAGCTCGTAAAACCGCAGCTTCGTTTTACGACTCATTTCGGAATCTAATTTATCGGTCTGCAACACGCCGTTGCGAGAAACAATGGACACGTCTGTCTATGCGATTTCATTGGACATTTGCACCTTTTTTCCTCCCTTCCGTTTTCCGCCTTTTTTTCCTGTTAGGATTGAAAGAAGTTAACCCTTTGTGAAAACTTAAAGCGTTATTTTGGAAAGCAAAAAAAAGTCATACATGTTGACAATTTGTGTTTATTTGGTTAATTTGCTTCGTTTAAAAATGAGAAAAAAATGAATCGACGAAAATTCAAAACTTAATTTGAAACTTAATTTCTGAAGAAAGTAACACGTGCAACCATAATGGCGTTAATCGAGTGCGAAGGGTTAAGTTACTCAGATTACTGGTTTTTTGTTCAACTTATTTCCAATTAATATTACTATAACAAACTATAAAGAAATAAGTGTCGGAAGAATTAAATTTTTTAAATTGTCCAACCCTTTCCTCCCAGATTCTTTAACCTATATCCCGCGCGTTAAATACAAAATATTAAATGTTAGAATTTTAATCCTTTGCACTCGACTGGCGCCGCTATGGCGACACGCATAATTTTCTTCAGAGATTAAGTTTTGAATTAAATTCTGTATCTTGGTCAATTCAAACGCTTCTTTTGTTTTAAAATAAATTAAATTAACTAAGTAAATAAAAAATCGTAAACATTTGTAATTTTCTGTTTCTCTTTCCAAAAGTACACAAAGTTTTCACAGTAGTCCTTTGAAACTTGGAAAAGTTCGCGAGTGCAAAGGGTTAAATAAGTAATAATTGTGAAACTATATCAAAACAAATTTTATTCTACAATATTAATATTTAGTAGATTAAGATAAACAAAAAATAATATCACATCAGATATCAATTGTAAATCACCTAACTGCCGGTGAGGCATATTTAGAGTGGAAAGGGTTGGTATACCTGAAAGTTATGTTATACAATCATCTAATGGGTCAACAGTAAAGCTACCAAAACGGTCAAATGACCGATTCGCGTAGAACTACAAACTTTTAATGTTACATTTATGTTTCTCCTAATTTCAAAATGATCGATGTATAATTTCTTCTAAATCTACTATGATTCATTTTTCGGAATTTTCAGTGATTTTCTGTTAACAATATAAATAAAGGTTTGTCTCTTTTCCATAGACATTTCATTTTTATTCCTTCGGTACAAATAAATATATTTTATTGCGATCTTTTTGGTACAAGTACATATAATAGGTGTATGTTCTTGCTTTAAGCTACGGTTATACTGGATGCATATTCGGACGAACCGACGTTCTGACAAATAAAACATTTGAAAGCTTCGTGATGATAAAATGAATATGAAAATGAAAAGACCTCGTGAAAGTCTATATACATGTTTAATTATTGCGACGTATTGAGTTCGTCCGAATACGCATCCGGTATAACCGCAGCCTTAATCGTCGGTAGTTTTAGCGTTAACTCTTATATTAGCAACCGGGTACACGGCAAAGAATTTTATTTATATTCCTTTAAAAATATCGCGTCCTCATTTTTTTGATACGTTTACGTCGAAAAACTACCCTCGGTACTCTGATATCCCGGTTACTGAACAAGCGTAAAAATTTCGGTTGCTAACTTAACAGGTTACTTTTATACTTCCGTCTGTAGTATTTCATTCTACGGTACAATATTTTCAAGCTTTTTGTTAATCATTCCCGTAACACGGGATTCTTTAAAAATCCTTTTAAAGAATAAAATAAATGCAACTGGTGCGGTTGGCAATGTGTTAAGAGTTAAACAAACATCAGAAACTCCAATTTAGATCACCCCAATACCAATAAATGTCTTTTTCCTTTCCACACCCTGTATTGCACGCGTTTACATGTTTGCGTGGGAAAAGGCAAGCATCGTAAAACGCAGCCCCCATTCCAAACCAAAAGGGATCCTTTATTGCCATTGGCTTTTTGACAAGATGGCCCGTCACGTAGTATACACACACCGCCACAGGCCTAAAGTCGAATCGTTCACATAAGATCCACGACGTCATTGTTGGCTGGCCGTCGAGCTCTCTCCTAACCTCCCTCAACGACGGTCATCGTCTAACCTTCCCAACATCTCCGTAAGCCGGCCGTCAGATCTCTTTTCCTGATCCTTAATGGACGAGGTCGCTATTATATCTCCAGGTGCGTGTTAGCTCGAACGAGAGACTCCCGACCATGGCAATAAATCCTGTGGGACGTCCTCAGGTAGGCGATGGCCTGGGATCGTCTTACTACAAGTTATAGGGTTCTTTTAGATCGTATCCAGTGACGCAAGACCGTTCGACAGAGCAGCTATCCCGCGAGGATCCGCGCCATTTTTTTAATTTAGTCGATCTCCGGAAAAACCTTCCATTCGTAGGTTTTTTTTTCTTAATTTGGAATTTTATTGTGGTTATTTGGATAGATTACAAGCATTTTTGTATTTACTTGAGTTGTTACACAATAAAGTAACGGCACCGAATATGAGACCCTATTTATGTTTGATTAAATATCAGGTAATGGAAAGCGGAAAGGTAAAAATTTGTGTACTTTTGCATTCCTCATTTATTTGTATGTGCTTAAGAGAAAGATTATTTTCATGGATACTTTTATTCAGTATCAAAATATAGAAAATATAAAAGAATACGGAATTAACGGTTTTAAAAAACTGTTGCTATTACGAGGCTCTGCTTGAAATTAATATTAAAAGATAAAATTGTCGCCTATTATCGTTAGCGTAAAAAGAAAATACTGGTGACTAAGTTTTGATCGATGTAAGTTTTGAAATTCGAAATGTTCTTTAGTATAATTAAATGTTACTATATTTTTGATAGTACTCTCTTCATGTATATAAGTACAATATATTATGCTATTTTATATTTTTTAAATCTAAGTCTAGAAAGATATGAGTTTCAGCTAAAAATGAACCTAGTGGATTTTCCGTGTCCACCTATTATGTATTACGTTGATATATTCGTTTTAAATGATGGACTATTTATCTCACTTTTTACTACACTAAAGTGATTTTAATACAATACTTCACATTCTTATTTAGTATACTTGTTTGTACGATTAGAATGTAGCGTTATTTACGAACTCTGCAGTAGTCTTTATAAGGCTTTCTAACTACAGATTTGCATATTCAAATATCTATATTTTTCGATTACTGCTGCATATAATTTTTGTTTTAGCATTATACTGTTCTGTTGCCAGTGAAAATTCCATTTATAATAAAGTTATCTTGAATTAATTATAAATTACCTGTTATCCAGAAAAATATTTCCAACAGAATTTGCATAGTTTCGAGGAAAACATATAATTGTTTAATTAAACATTTAATTATTTAAATGAAATTCCTATTTTTTACGAAACTCGAAACATCACTCGCTGCTATATAAATACATACTATCCATCGAAATATGTACAATAAAAATTGTTTTGTAATTTGATTAACAAAATACATGATATTCAATTATAGAATATGAAACTAACTTTTACAACTGGATGTAGAAAAATAAATGAAGTAAAAGTGATTGCTACATGGAATATCTTTTTTAAAAACGTGCAATTTTTATTTAAAACATTATTTCTACAATATACGGTTTACGAATAACAAAATGGGGTAATTTTAAATCATCTTATCCTGCATTTTTCATACTTCGTTCCTCTGTTTCATGGAATAAATATACAATAACAGATTGTAGGACATTGCAAGGAAAAGGTTTACCACTTTCTCCAGTGAGAGTCTGATTTTTGTGATAGCAGGTTGTTTGATGCGAGTCTAGGGAGCTTGTGATATTTGGGTCATCGATTTAGTTCGAATTTTGCGCGTGGTTGGTACATACCGAGTATAATAATCTATTGTATTAAATGCATGGATTGCATTATATCGAATTTTGTAGAATATTCGGATTATATTCGAATTCTGTGCATTTCAGATTCTGGATTGCTGCAATACACTTGCTTTTCTATTCTTATATTAGGTTCCTACCAAAGATTTGTCCGCGTCAAAACATACTACAACGTTTGATTTTTTTAAATCCATTACTCCATGTAAAGTATGCATTTTCCACTATTGTTTATAACAGTTGTTCATCCAACTGGGATGAACATTTTGTTCTTAACTCGTGTATCTATATTTTTTAAATCCCAAATATTCTTTATTGCTGTACTATTATATTTTATTACTATACATTGCCCTAGTATTAAACAGGCTATTTATAGTAACTATTAGTTCCTAATTTTTAGATCAAGCTGAAAAGCAAGTCGTTTTCTTATAAGCTTTTATATGTATACATTTTTATAAGCAACCAGAATTCCGATTATAGAAGATTAAAGAAAAAATATTTTACGTAGTCTGTACTACTTGTAATTTCAAACGCTTATAAAAATCTCTGTGAAATCCTGATCAACAACAAGCTGATAAAAATATTTTTTTCATATCTTTCAAGATCTCTTATAAACTAGAAAATTATTGCATCTCTTACATTAACACTAGAACTACCAAAGTGGTCGAAATGACTGGTCTAGAATTTCTCATATAAATTCTTGCATTTCTGCAAATGCACAATGGCGCATTTTTAAGAATCTTCCGTGCTTTTCCGCAATGAATACGAATAAACATATATTGCGTTTCCACCTTATATTTTTTTCACACAGCTATTATTTTTTATTCTTTGATACAAATAGATATACTTTAGTAGATATACTAATGCAACTTATGCAGCTATCTAATATACAGCAGTGCCCACAGAAATTTCACCACCAAGCATTCACAACCTGTGAATGCTTTTCCAAAACTGACAATATATTAGGTTGGCCAATAAATTCGTGCGGTTTTTAGCAGTGATGATCTTCCAGCGCTTTGAAATGCACCTAACTTCAATTCAAATCTTAAAAACAAAAGATAACTTAGTAGTTCAAACGAGCAATAAATTCTTGAATAAAAATATTTCTTTTTATAATAAAAAAATTGCTTTCTATTACGTTAGGACGCGCACGAACTTTTTGGCCAATCTAATGAAATCGAACTGAAGCAATACAACTGTAGCCCTATTGCATCGGATTATTCAAAACTATATTAATAGACCACGTTAATACAATTTAGTGTAATTACAAAGTTTGCGGTGTATCGAAATATTCGACAAATTGTATCCTTCAGAAGTGGTGCAATTTTATTGGCCACTACTGTATACACTGCCGTTCAAAAGTATTTGNTTTGGCCAATCTAATGAAATCGAACTGAAGCAATACAACTGTAGCCCTATTGCATCGGATTATTCAAAACTATACTAATAGACCACGTTAATACAATTTAGTGTAATTACAAAGTTTGCGGTGTATCGAAATATTCGACAAATTGTATCCTTCAGAAGTGGTGCAATTTTATTGGCCACTACTGTATACACTGCCGTTTAAAAGTATTTGGACTTGTTTACAGGTTTTTTCTTTACTCTGAAACCAAGAAACTAATATTGTTATACAGCTTTCTCATTTATATTATCCGTATCCAACATCCATGACACGGAAAGGTTTCGCGACGATTCCCTCAGTCAAAGACGCTTCGTGTTTACATTATCAGTTCGTGTTCAATCGCGTTGCACGTAGGCAGAATATTTCTTCGTGTCGCGTAGTGGCTATCGTTCGGTTATATAATGCTGTTATTATTAGATAAAAATAATTAAAAAAAAAGAAAACGTTCTTATGGTGTTTGAAAAATGCTGAAACCGAGAAAAACTCGCAGCACATGTTGAACTAAATATTCTTCGCGAGAATGTGGGGTAACCGAGAACCGATGCCGGTGCGTGCTTGTGCTGATACGATGCGGTACGTATAAACACCTGTATTCGAATGCATTAACGAGTATTTGTCTGATCGGTGTTGGACGAATACGTATCGTATCTGTGCGAATAATATAAATCTAGCTTCTAATCCTCTATAACTAGAATTTTGTTTTCTTATGGCAGAAAAAATTATAATTGATTACAATTTAATGCTTCAATGTGAACCCTAGGAAATAATGATCGTTATAAATTGATCGATGACGGTACGATATACCAATTAATTAAAACGGTAGAGTGATAAGCAAATAAAATAAAATTTGTAAAATACAGATCTGGTATTGTACAGAGTAAAATTTGTATTTCTTTTGTTTCGTAACGTGGTCCTTGCATCGCATTGATTGGTGAATCATTAACGAAGAAATTCGGCGTAGATTTCTATTATGATAGTGTATTATTCGCGATTTGTGATTTTATAGGTATTCAATAGTTTTCGCTTCAAATTACATCTGAAATAAATTATCAAAATTTTGAAATACAATTAAAAATACTCTATACACTATAACATACTACGTATTAAAAAAAAGAAAAAAAATACACTTTCATAAGAATTTTCATGATTTAACTAGTTATTAAATTGATCATTAAAAGTTCAGTGACGATTGTAACTTCATAAGTAATATTCAATATTTTTTACTTAAAGTTACGTCTTAAATAAAAAATCAAAATATTTTAATATACTTCGTGTATATTATTACACGAAACGCACGAAAAATAAAGAATAGACTTTCACAGGAATTTTCATCTGTTAACTAACTATTAAATTAATGATAATAAAGTCCCGCGGAGTGACTATTCAAATTAACGTTAAAAGTTCATCAGCTCGGATTCGAAGTTTCAGTGGCATATTTAGTTACACGCGGTTTTGCAATTCTATTAGCCTCTTTTTATTAAATGAAACACCGACTGACTCGCGCTCAACGGATTGAGCAATCGTCGATTGCCAGCGGAACATTAACAGAATACACGTGTAAAGTTGTTTCCGAAGGAACAGTTTATATCTGTGTTTATGAAACTTTGCAGTTAATGATTCACTGTAACGTTACCGTTCTTATTTTGTTAATTGATATCTCGTACAGTACTCAATATAGCAACTTATATTGGAAAATTTATGTAGAAATCGTGAAAAGTATTAATCGTAATGGTCGCACGTCAAGTTTCATCTATGTTAATTGTAAACATTTAAATATAAAATATTCCACGCTCAAGAATTACTATAATACGTATATTTAATATACAATATAGTTTATATACATTTAATCAAATAATTAAATAATTATGATATTATAGTATGTACTAGAGTTTCCACTTAGTCCCAGATATATATTTCTTATAGCTTAAAAATAATAATTAAAAATGAATTTGCTATTATCTTTGAAATAAAAAAATTTCCTAACAATTATATTTATTAACGAAGATAACTTTTACCAATTAGTTAACGAGTTATTTCGATTCGATTGATCCTTTTAATAGTAAAATTCCAAACGTTGCTTTACTGTACCAAAATTCAATCTATGAAGCTTCTAATCAAATCATCGTCTTCTTCAAAATCAACAACTCCAAAATCTCAAACCTTGATCTACGTCAATAATCTCCAGATCGTGTAGCTAGCGGAAGTAATACTCGAACTACATCGTAAACTAATCCAATAAACAGGATCCAGTGTATTGTTTCTATAAGTTCATCCTCTTTTTATATATTTTTAGAAAAGTAGTAAACTACGCATGTTTAAAATCGTCCTTCCATACTACTTTTAGAAATAGTAGGGCGTCCCTATTTTACCCAAGTACCTGATGTTGTTCCAGTTTCCCCAGTATGGGAAACTACTGTAATATCGGGTCCTTCGTACCCAACAATAAGCAGTAAGAACGAGGAATTAGCGAGCGCGCTGTGGGTACTGGGATAATGTGCCGACTTCGGCGCCGAAGGTTCCGGGTTTGAATCCCACTGGTGTTACTTCATTTTTTCCTCGACTCCCAGACTACAAACTGGACATTTTGATCGTTTCGATAGTTCTAGCGTTGATACCTAAAGATGATGGAATAATTTTATGCCCAACCGTATTCGTTCCAACAACAATACCCTCCCAGTCTCGCGTAGATCACGCGAGTCTGGTTATTTATCGTTCGGCGTCGATCGATAAATCCGCGATCCACGGTAGCCGGAACGTGAATTGCTTTAAGGAAAATCTAGCCCGGCGCATTGCATCTGGTTGCATAAACATGCTCGAGTACACCGTGCTCTGTTGCACCGGCGTTCTGAAATGCACTGACCTTCTATTGTTCGCCGACAAATCGCCGTTCGCCGCGCGGTTTCACTTCTTGTTACCTTTTGCACCGGTTTACCGATTCGAGGACAGAGAAAAGAACGGTCCAAACGGGAGATGGACGGTGAAGATGTTGCGGCGGGTAAAAGGGAAAGAGACGGGCCAGAGATTCGTGTTCGTCTTGCGAAGTCGGCACGAATCCTCGTTGGAGCTCGTCGACTGCATCGATGCATCTTGACCTTTTTCCTGGCCCTTTCAAATGTCATTAAACCAAAGGCTGGCACGATCTCGTTGGAAAAGGCCTTGAGTGGAAACTCTCGGTTGGTCCATAGAGTCTTAGTCTCGTCGGATAGAGGAAATTAAAAATGGAATAAATTACCGTTCATGGTTGAAGCGTTCATGGTTTGCTTCTCACAGTTTTGGGACTGGTGAACGGATGATGGTAAGATGTACGGTTAGAGGTAGGATTAGCGGCATATTGTTGGACGTCGTGGATGGATATTATGTTTTTTTTTTTTTTTATATATATACACAATCTATTATTCATTTTTCATTGTTGATTTATTTGTAAATACTTTTGGGTACAATGAATAGAATTATTGCAATTTTATTCTTTTCCTTTTCTTTTTATAGATAATCTACTATTTATCGTTCTTTTTTGTTTTCAGTTATTTGTGAATACTTTTAGGTATCATGAATAAAATCATTGTAATTTAGTTCCTTTTTTATAGGCAATTTATTATTCGTTGATTCGGTTTTATAGGATCTTTAACTTTTGAAGCGCATCAAACCGTTTCGCTAATTATTAAAAACAAACTAACTAGAATGAATACAATAAAGTAAACGTAAAATATGGTTCTATATATAAAAATCATATACAGTGGTTACTCGTTAAAAATTCGAAACGCAAACACTAATTTTCTATTAAAAATTAGGGGCATCAATATTATTTTATGAAAATTGGCACACAGAGATACAAATAAAATTAACAGACCACATAATTCCGTTATTCGAAGCATGACTTTTTCGTCGCAAAAATAAAACCTTTATTGTTCTCGTATCTGGTTGAAGTACATTGCAAATATAAATGTAGTGTTATTACACAAATTAAAGAATAATGCATATTTTACAACGCTTGTTACGTATCATGCGTTTAAGTATTATGAGTCTTGCAATTAACGAACCGATAACTTAACATATTTGTGAAATTTTACATGACTTTAAAATAATATTAAAAAATTTTAAATAATGAAGAAAACAAAAAAAATATTGGTTTCTTAATTATTTCATTTTAAGTTAGAAAATTATTGTTTTGGCCTTGACTTTGAGTTTACAAGGTCAGGAACGGGTAATTTAGCCGATAGCTCATCAGACGTAAGTAACATCGCCTTCGTTATCTCGCAAGAGCTGATAATTGTAATTTGAAAAGCGAAATTTTGTTTTCTGCCAACACGGTTACCGACTTTTTGTCTGAATTTATTTGTTTCGAAATTAGCAATCAATTATAACCAACTTAAGATAATAATTCCTATTGTCTTTTTTAAATAGAAAATAATTAAAAATAAGAGACTAACAATAAAATAACAGTAAATATTATTAGTAGTAAAATTTTAAAGATTACTAAAAAATGTTGCAATCTAATTGAAAAAAATGCACATCAACACTTTTCACCAAATTTACTTATCTATTTTTATTATTTTCAGTAAATTTGTCATTTTATTTCGTTTTACATTAAACTCCTTTTTATCCTAACAAAATAAATTAACCTTAGTTAAAATAAAAGAATATTTGATTTCATTCGATTCCACTAACTAAAATATCAAACGTTACGTATTCATAGTTTGTTCGTATCATTTTAATAATATTAATATTCAATTATTCTAGTGAAATTTCCAATTTGTCTAGAAAGTGCAAAAATAATTCGATCAGAAAATCCTATAGAAGGTTAATATAATTAATATGATATAATAATCGGATTATATGATCTTGCAGGTAACAGGTGATATCAATTTCACGCAATACTATATACCGTGTTTGATAGAATTAAGGGATTACATTTCTGTTACGTTTCTCGCTCATTGCGAAAGCCAGAAATGTGTGCACAGATGAAGATATACTTTCCTCTGACATCAGATGATAATTATACAGTAAAACAGTTCGTTGTTCTTTTCTCATAAAAACTGAAATATGTGGAAATCTATTCAATAGTATATATGTATATATAAATTTCAAACAATATTAACCCCTTATTAGCAATAGTTATTCACGTCTTCGACACTCTATCAAATGCAAAGTATTTAAATATTACATGTATTTTATATTTGCTAATTTTCAATCTTGTAAATTTAAATTACAGTTAAAGTTAAATATTGTGTCTTTTTATTGTATTTTAACCAGAATCGGCGCCACAAGTGTGACTCGTGGTTATAGGGCAAAGGGTTAATTTCAATATTTCAAAATATAAATCATTAATTTATACGAACAACTTAATTATTAAAATTGTTATATTCTCCTCGGGTTTATGTGATCCGAAATGAAGTTTACTTTTACATAAATACTGTGCTTTTAAATATTCTTTTATCAGAGCTAATGTATTTTATTTCTGCGTGTACTTCTTTAACACCTTGCTAGCCGATGACGTATTAGTACTTCTTCGAAGTACAAAATTTAGTAGCCGTTGATATAGCAATACGTCATTCAATTTTCATTATCGAGGAGTCGTTGATTTAATGATCCGTCATTTGATTTGCAGCAGTAATTCTAATCAAAAACTGAACGGATACGTCGCATATACCTGGGCTATAACATACGGAAAATAAGGTATGTGTTATTAATATGGTAACGGACAGCAAGGTGTTAATATTCTATGTTTTGTAAGTATAAAATATTTTAAGATTTAAAAGAAAATTTTTTTTAAAGGGATACAAATGTGTAGTGTAAGCGAGGAGGAGGAAAATTAATTTTAACATAAAAATTCGAAAATAATGTTTGCAAGGCCACCAAGATAAAAATAATATACTGTAATTTTAGTCGTCACGATTAAAAAAAGAAAAAGAATCGCGGATTAGCAGAAAGATAACACTAACAGTGAGTAATGGCAGTGATAATTACATTCAATTTTTATACGCTTTTTAATCGACGCTCATGCGTGTTATATCACGCGTATCAAAAAAGTGCGATAAGAAGAAACGTCGGCAAATTAAAAGATATGCAAAACCGGATGTTGGTATCATAAACATATCTAGCCTTTTCAAGAGAAGAAGTAGTTTTATAATGTGGCGTTTAATATCACCGAATT
Organism: Ctenoplectra terminalis; assembly: GCA_019453375.1. NCBI lineage: Eukaryota > Metazoa > Arthropoda > Insecta > Hymenoptera > Apidae > Ctenoplectra > Ctenoplectra terminalis. The sequence continues at coordinate 22,235 of SMSQ01020064.1, read as the reverse complement.
GGGTGCTCATCTACCCAGAGTCAGTTTTCAAATCAAAGTTTTAGAGAAGGTACCGTTACTTTTTATTATTGTACCATTAAATTTTATTCCTATAACACTGTACTGATATTAGGCAGTTCATTTATATTAACTGCTTGTATTGTAACATGGTGTGACACTTCTGATAGGTTTTACGGGTCGAACATAAGAATAACGTGTCAATAATAATAATAAAACTATTCGTAAAAAGTAGCTCGTCTGTGAATAATAGAACTGTTAAAAAAATTTTAACGTTACTCGAATGTGGGTATCGTGACTGTCTAAGCGTTAACCCTTTGACCTACAATCACAAGTCCTGCTCGTGGCGCAGGTTATGGTTCAAATACAACAAAGGCACACGATATTTGTGAAGAAGTTTAATTTTCACTTTAATTATAATTAAGATTACAAGATTGAAAGTTAATCGATACAAAATACGTGCAATATTTCGATACTTTGCATTTGACAGAGCGTTAAAACAGTGAATAGCTATTGCTAACGTGTATCGAAAAAATTTTAAGGCGAGGGATTGATCTGAGTGGCGATTGAGAGTCGCCTATCGAGTACAAAAAGTTAAATAAATTCGGTCTCTAATGGGTTAATCAAGAATTCAAACTTACTCCCACCCGATCGTTCACCGATCCCAACGCTCCTAAGTAGACTAAAATGAAAAAAGGAAAAAAAAAAAAGAACGCGTGAAAACTTTTCATCATCGTCCATTACGTTCGTTTTTGGCCACCCGGTGTGCAAACGGTACGAACCGTACGCGGTGTGACAGTGACGATTGACGATGCCGAGATCCACCTTTAGTCCTACTATCGGGGCTATGCGAGCAGCGGCAGCACAAGAAGGGGGAGGCGGGGGAGGAGGTGAAGGTATGGTAGCCGACGGAGGCAGGCCAGGGAAGTGCTGACTGCTCGGAAGAAAAGGAGCGAAGGAAAGAAAGAGTGGCAGAACTCGCCACGGTGAGGAGAATTGGCTGTGGGGGGAGACGCGCTGCCAGGGGAAAAGGCTTATAGCCGTGGCGAACCGGTTTTCCGTATCTCCGATGACTCATCCTCCGCGACGACGCTGCGTCAAGTGCATTTCCTGGCCTGGCGCATCCTAACCTAAACCCTCCCCACCGTAGCCGCTCTGTTGTTCGTTCTTGCTCGTTTCTGCGTGCACGAGCTCCCTGGCTCTGTCTTGGCTTTCCAAGGTGGTCTTCAGTGGTGCTCAGGCTTGTACGAGTGGTTTTTCAATTTATTGGGTTAACTCGTTTACAACGGATGACGTGGTAGTTACATGAAAATCTTGCACGTTTTTATGTACGATTTTGAAAGGATCGTATATATTTTTACTGTACCTTTTTAATCACTATATTTTCTTTACCGGTTCTGGATGCGCGACGCCCAAGGGGTGTAGTGTGATGTTTTAGTGAAACGACCTTCAGGGACGTTACTTAATAACTAAAAATTACCCAAATTACTTTTAAGTAAAACATTTGCGCCACTCAGCAACCAGATTGTTCTATTCCAGTTTGTGTAAATTTATTACCTCTGGGTCTAGATATTCACTATTTCATAAACGAAACGGGTAAGTTAACCCTACGTCTTTCTCAGTTACACCACACATTCGTATCTCCTTAAAATTCGTTTTTAAAAACTTTTAAATATTTTAGACTCCCGGAAATTAAGTACATTAAATACGATAAGAAAATATTTAGAAGTATAGTATTTGTGTGAAAGTAAAATTTGTTTTGGGTCATATAGACTTAAAGAGGACAGTCGAGTAAACGCAGTTGATCAATGTACTTTCTATGTAACACATTTTTTGATCAAATTATTCTACTGTTAGATTCTTGGTACTACGAAATGTTCTAAAAAATAGGATCAGTTGCTGGAATGAAACAGGTAAAAATATTCGTTCCTGAGTGGGTTAATTTGGTAGGGTCTACCAACTAATTCACCTGCGAAGCGAATGTAGTAGTAACTTGAGCCCCAAACGAGTATCTGTTTAGACGCGTTATATTTTTTTACCGTTCAATGTTTGAGCCAAAACTTTGTATGACCATTATCTTTGTAAATGGGTTAATGTTAAGTGTAATGAATTTTCTTTTTAATTCATCTAGCTAATAAACGATAACACGATTGGATGTAGGATTTGCGAAGACTGTTTGCCGAGAAAAGTGAAAGTAGGATTTTTTTCAACGTGACGATACAACGCAAAAAAAAAGAAATCGGTGCGATCTATTTAAAAGCAAGGGTAACTGTATTTTTCAAGCGCATTGATGACTCGTAAAAAAAAATCATACAAACAGATTATAGAACTTGTTAAACCGCGAAAAATATTCCTCCATGGTAGTTTCTAACTTCGGTTCAGAATAGAGCTAAAGCCAGGGCCAGTTGTCAAAACTACTCTGTGTAGAACACAATAGATAATGAATACTATAGTAGTAATAAAAAATATATAAAAAAAATTTTCTCATAGAACTATACTTATTTCTATCGAAGAGACAAATTAAGTTTGAAAAATAACGGATGGATGAGAGTTAAACATCATTGAAAGATAGTGTATTGCCTATTGATCATCGAACAAACTACTTAACACTAGAACATTATCTATGTTTGTAACAGAAAATCGCAGAAAATTCCCCAAAATATACCATAGTAGATTTATAGAATTTCTATAAAAAAATTACGAATTAGTCATTTCGACCATTTTGATAATTCTAGCATCAATTTTTCTTGCTCCCCAATATAACCATACCGGTACAACAGCTTACCTTCCCGCCACTGTCAGATTAACCCTTTGCCCTACAATCACGAGTCGGACTCGTGGCGCGGATTATGGTTCAAATACAATAAAGGCACGCTATATTAGCGATAAAGTTTAATTTTAACTTTAATTATAATTTCGATTTATGAGATGAAAAATAAACAAATGCGAGATATGTATATTTCAATGCTTCGCACTTGACACAGTATTAAAGCAGTGAATAGCTATTACCAACGTCTGTGGATGCTGGAAAAATTGTAAGGCCTTTAGAGGTCCTAAGCACTTAACAGATTTTGAGGCCACTTATACAGCTAATATTGAAAGAAAGGATCAGGATTGAGGAAGTTGTGAGCGGGAGGCTAGGTAAAAAAGTTGTAATGTGGCTCGAGAAACTGAGAAAGAAAGGAAAAGAGTGCAAAGTTAAGAGTACCAAAGAGGGTAGACGCAAACTGGAGAAAATTAAGAGAATAGAATAGAAATGGGTGCAATAATCAGGGCAATAATAGTGTAGGATAGGGCAGGAACAAGAGGGGTGGGAGTGCGTGGATTGAACGTAAGAATGAGATAGGCTCGTAGAAATAGGGTATTATGAAACAAGTCCAATTCTTAGCCGTAAGGCTGAATAAAATTATTATTATTATTATATTATTGTATACAGCTAATATTATTATGCAAAAGATTTTAGAATTTAGAAAATTTCTGCGGTGCCTCCTTCACCCGATGCCTTAAGCACGTGCTTATTTTGCTTGTTGGTTAATCCAGCGACCCCACCCCTCGCGCTTTACCGTTACAACAAACCAATATGTAATTCCATCTAACAGTACAAACTTAAATCTACCAACCACTTTATTAAAACCCTCTCTTCCACTCTAAAACTCCACCTCTCGCGCAGCCCCATTAAAAACGAATTCCATTTATCTCCTCGGCATCGAAACGCAGCTCGCTCGCGCAGCAATGTAAAAGAGGATACGATTTCCCATCGAGAATCACGGAACACGATCTCTGTCTCTCTTTCTCTCTCTATCAACCTATCTGTTTGCAGTAACGTGTGTCGAGGCAGCAACGAGATCGCGTGGTATGCACCTGCGTGAAATTGCACGCGGAAAAGATAATTCATTCGGGACTCGGTGCAAAGTTCAAGGTGCAGCACGCATCGGGAAACAGCCGGATATTAGCTTGAAAGAACGGTATGGTCGGTGGAAGATACATAGCGAAGTCTTAAATTAAAGCATCGAATAGCGGCACCTATAAATGCGGTGACAGCAAGCGCCACATGCAATATTCTACGTTTTTCGATAGAGAATGAATCGGAATTCACGCCGCACCGTTAGAGCTTTGGGATCCTTACTTCTTAAGATTTCTTGTCAATTTACTTATCGAGACGTTCGAATAGGTATTGTTCCATTCGTGTCACGTGTACAGAGGAGTACCTCAGCCTTTAGGTTTAACAAACGATGGTTTAACTCTTTACCATCGGCACGTTACTCTGTTGGGACTACCAGCTAGTCGGGACAAATGTAGATCTTTAAATTTATTTTTGCATAGTTGACCTATATTATATATAATTTAATATATTATATATAATAGGTNGCCTTTAGGTTTAACAAACGATGGTTTAACTCTTTACCATCGGCACGTTACTCTGTTGGAACTACCAGCTAGTCGGGGCAAATGTAGATCTTTAAATTTATTTTTGCATAGTTGACCTATATTATATATAATTTAATATATTATATATTATATATTATATTATATATAATAAGTCAACTATGCAAAAATAAATTTAAAAATGTATATATATATATATATATATATATGNTTATATATAATTTAATATATTATATATAATAGGTCAACTAAGCAAAAATAAATTTAAAAATGTATATATATATATATATATATGAATAAGAATATTGAAAAACATAGAATATTTTGAAATTGATATATTTTGTTTAATATTAGTTATTGTGCATAAAAATAAAACGGTTTAATTTTTGTAATCTTCCGAAGTATAATACTTGACAAAACAATCATCGATACGAAGCCCTGGCTTCCGAATACAGGTATCACAATACGTGCGTGTTTCTCGTTTTTTCCCCAGAATTTTCCCGTCGGAACATGCTGCACAGTCTTTTTTGGTTTCTGAACGAAACACATGAAGCTTATTATTTAACCTGTTTTCAACAGATGATGTTGGAGGTTGCGCCGTAGATGATGTACCGTTTCTTAAATTTCTTATTAATTGACCGATTAAGTGTTTCGCTAAATTTAAATGCGTTTGTGATGTCTCGTTGCTCGTTTCTTTCATCTTTTTATATATATAAATTAACAACGCACATCTCCATACTAAAAAAAACGAAAATTTTCTCCATCATTTAAGAGATTTTTTGGGTAAACAATACGTTTCTGCATATTGATCGGCACGATCTGCTGCTCTCACTTATTTTTTGTATAATTTACAGCTATACCTTCCTTCGTTACATCTACTGTACCACCACCGCGTATTTTCCATGTAACGGATTTGAGGTTTGAGCATTGCAGGTGCTCAACAAAGTTGCAACTCGTTTGCTTTTCCATGCGAAGATGGAGTATTTCTTTTCCTACATGCCACAGTAAACTTTTCCGCAAATTTAAATTTTTTAATTCCAGCTGGCAAATATTTTCTATTTCGTAATATAGTACGAGTTACGTGAATTTTTAGTTTCAAAAGTTGGTCAGCAAGCGGGATACTTGTAAAGAATCTGTCGGTATACAAATTATAGCCCTCAATGTTTAGAATGCTGTCCAAAAGTTTTTTTTACCAATGTTAATGGAATTCGAGAACTAATTGGAAGTTCTGGTTTTTCTAAACTTTCAGTTGTCAAACTATCAAACAGAGCAAAATTGTGCAAACATATCCAGTTTCCCCATCCGCTAATACGTAAACTCTTATACTCCGCTTACAAGGGACGTTCGGTAACTCGAAAATTCAAAAAAATTTGAAACTGCTGGTTTGTAGAGAACCTCGAAATGACAGTGACGGTGATCACTGCACAGTGAGACGTATGGGAATCTTCTTTCCGATAACAAAAATTTACTAGATTTTCAAATGGTTCGCAATGGTTCGAAATAAAATTTTGCACATTTTTTGATCAGGCAAGAGAAATCAAAATTTTCAAAAATAAGGGTGGTGGGGATTTTGTTTTTGTTTAAACAAAAAATGTTTAACAATTTTATTACACAGTTTTTTTAAGTATAGGAAATTATTAAATTCTCAATGTAAAAATTTGTTGATATCTGTTATAGCTTTCAAGATATATAAGAAAATAGAAAAGCACAGCGGAAACTATAAGGGCTCTTTTCACTCTGAAAAACCGAATATCAGCGGATAAAAAAAAATAGCGTGATACTTAGTTCGAGGTCCTCTACGAACTAGCAAAGTTTCAAATTTTTTTTAATTTTCGGGTTATCGATCGTCCCTTGTTAGTCGGTTTTTTTTTTAGATTATACGTTATGAACGCAATTTTTTCTCTGAATTTGACTATAAGTTCAAGTAAGTTGTGAAATTTCACTCAAATACTTGGAGAGGGATTGTAAAGAGTAATTAATATATACAATACCTATCGATTAGAAAATAACAAATGTGCACACGAAACAAAATTCGTGCCGACATAGCGGCGACACCGACTTTTAGAATAAAATTGAAATAAACTATGATAGCACCGATGGCAAAGGGTTAACCTGTTAACTGTGTCATTTCTTAATTGAAAACTTCTTCGTAGACAGAAATAAAAATTAAAAAATAACTATTTTTGATTAAGTTGATTTTAATTCTTATAAATGTAACTGTGTTATAATGTGTTTCTAACATAAGTTTAACGATGCATTAGAAAACAAAGAATTCCTAAGAAAATCAATTGCTACGTTCAAAATGTCGGTAATACGCATGACCAGCTAACTCCTCTCTTCCAGTTAACAGATTAAATGTCCTGAATTAGCACTGGTATCTACGATGCGGTCATTTTGACTGTTTTTGCTTTTTTTCTCATTATTTCAGTACTCTTGATCTTGAAAGTTTAACATTAAAATTACTAAAACGGTCAAATGACTGGTTCGTAATTATAGAAATTCTATGGATTTTGAACGGTGCATTTTTTAGTATCTTCCGCGATTTATTGTAAAATATATGGTTAAAGGTTTGTTTGTTTTGCGTTACGTATTTTTTTCAAATGTCCATTGTGATTTCTTTGGTATATATTGTTATTTTGTTTTATTCGGAGGTGCAGTGATCAGAAAGTGTAGAAAGTTATCAGAGAAATAAAAGTACATTTATCAACACATTGCAGACTAGCAACTTTTTTAAAAATCTTATCATGGGATGAAGTTACACTCAAATTTTTATTCGAAGAAGACGATTATAAGGCATAAGGTTAAAGATCTGCTTTTGTTGGTATTAAGAAAATTTTTCAAAGAAACGAGAACTTGATTGAGGCGAATAAACCTCGAAGAACGTAGCGGGATCATCCTAAAGCCTCTTTCTTGTCGATATGGATCACAGAACCCATCCACCGGGATTAACCCGGAAGAAACACCAAAAGATGTAAAATTAAACGCTTGACCGATTTTATGATCTCGCTATATTTCTTCCACCGACTGTATCCATTTTTCTAACGATCTGGTACCGCCATTTTAAACGACGCTCGTCCAACGAAAATTAACCCCCGTTCGGTTGACAGCGGTGTAATTAAAATTCACTGACGAATCACGGACGTTAAACAGAACTGGTTGCTTGTTCGAGGTCTGATTTAATTGTCTCCCTGATTGCGAACACGGTTGTAGCTTTTCGTTCGTGATGATAGCAATTTTTATAGCGTTGCATAGTGTAACGTTACGGTGGAGGAGGAAGAAGAGTGACGAATGAAACGGTTGGCTCGTTTAAATGAGTCCGTCGTGTGACACTCGTGGTAATTGCTGGGAAATTACTAGTCGTAAATATTATAGCAGAGGCTAACTCTGGAGCTGCGAGAAATGTTGATGGATTGTTTGGAAAGTAAAGAGTGTCACATGAATGGAGATCTTATGATTCGTAATTATAACTTAGAGGTAGGTTAATTAGGTATGATTAAAAGGTTTAGGAAACTGCGGTTTCTGTGGTTCTTTTAAATTGTTTCGGTGTTGAGATACGCATTTTTTATACAATTTTGTGAATTTTATTAAAATAATAATTGAAAATCGTTTTAATTAAAGATCATCTTTTATCAGCGTTACAACTAAAAACATAGCAGTGTCAATGGTACAAAATGGGTTTTACATGAAAAACCTAAAGGCAGCAATGGTACACGGCAAACGTGATTTTGAGCACTTAGAATCGTTGACAGCAGTCAAAGGGTTGAAAGCCAGTTCGTATCAGGCTTAAAACTACAACCCTTTGCAGCCCAAATTGTATTTGGTGTATCGTCTCGATTACATCATACTCGTTCAACCACTTTGAAACAGACTCTACCTATATTTTCAAATTCTAGTATCTACAATATCAATATTAACTCTTTTAACTCAATTAACTCTCGTCATGCCTATTTATTAATTTATACCGTTAACAATAAGTATAAGTACATCGTTAAGTATAAAATATGAAATGTAAACATTTCGTGCAAACAGTAATCGTGAAATTATTTTAATACGAGCTTTATTTACTCAAAATATCAGTGCTTCCTAAATTAAGGAAAATAAGAAGCAGACTATGGATTTTAATGCATATAATAAGCAAAAAATATAAGCGAACCAAAAATGTAATACTCGTTAAAACATTTAACGAATAAAAAAATTACCTTTCTAGCTTTTATTTTTTAATTATATTAATAAAAATATAAATTTGTATGAAAAATCTGAAATGACGAGGTAATATGAAATTAAATATCTGCTATTGGTAAATCAATGAAGTGCCTTGGAGACATATTTGAAGTGGAAAGGGTTAACATTTTTTGATAAAGGTAATTTGTTTTCGATACAAAAATATATTTTGCATGTAGAATAAAAAAAAATTGAAACGCTGGAAAGGAATTACGATATCGAATTCAACTTGAGTTAAGTTTTCACGACACCGATGAATATTGGATAATTAAATTAGGAATCAGATTTAATTTATTATGAAAAGTTTTAGAAATTTTCTCGTTGGATGTTTTATAGAAATTATTGGTAGTATTTAGAACTTGATTCATTATTTAATATTAAATTGAATATTAAAGCGCATCAGTGAATAAATCTTAAAATAAAAGTTGAAGCACTGAAAACGAAACACAATATTGAGTCCAATTCAAATCTCAAAAGAGTCGAATATTTATGGTTACCAAAAATATTGAAAACAGAACTTATGTTTCCACGACACTTTCCCGTTCTGTCAATATTTCATACCGATCGAGAAACACTCTGTGCAACAATACAAAAGAGAGTCGAGTAATTTAGCAAAGTGTCAGAACCCGGAAACGTGGTTTTATTTTTCACGGCGCGGTGAGATCGTAAATAAAAAAATAGAGAAAAAGAAGAAGTGGAAGAAGAAGAAAATAAAAGAAGCATGAACGGTCGCGGATCATTTGCCACGGGATGAAGGAGCTGCCGGAGGAAGCTTCCTGTAGGAGAGGCTAGGTGAAACACTCTGGCAGTTTGATTTATGGCCGACGTACCGAGTTATCGCTTTGCCAATAGTGGAAATCGAGAAGAAGAGCGCTGTGAAGTCGAGGGTAAAAGAAAAAGGGTTTCGGAGATGAATCGATGAACGGGAACGTTTGGCCGCGTCGTTCTTAATCAATGGTCCCTCTTATTTCCTGGGTACTCGTAAACATGTAGATCAAAATGATTTTTACTTTTGTTTTTTAGTGTGTGCGATATTTTCGTTTCACGAATTATTTGGGATTGTTTGATGGACTTAATGGATAGATTTATTTTAGTCTTTCAACTGTGTCGCGAAACTTCGTCATAAACAGAAGTAAAAACTAATGAGAAAGAACTAATTTTTGTAAGGTTTGTTTTAATTTTTCGGTCGGTATAATGTCTTCTTAATACAAATATAACGATAGATCACAGAGCAAAGAGTTACACAGAAAATTAATTATTACGTCCAAAATATTGGTAATTCGGGGGTAAGAGTTAAGTCGTCTCTCCCGATTAACAAGTTAATAATTCACTCTTCGTTACCGAAGCCTTTGTTCGTAAGAAATAAAAATTATGATCGATTAGGGTCTCTCAGCTTCGGCTTGAAATTAGGAATCAATAATTGATAATAGAGAGATTGTTTAATCTCATTATAGTGGTATTAGAGTCTGTAACGCAAGAGCGTAGGTACGATATCTCTGAACGTTGATGCGTAATGAAGCGGAGACTGTGATAATTTGAATATACACAGTCCTCCGCAAACCGCTTTCTTCCTTAAGCTTCAAAAAGACAATAACTGGAAACACCGAAACCGCTTTTATACCAAATGGAAGGAGAGAAATGACCGTGCTTCCTTGGCCGTCCCATTTCCATCGAAAATGTTTGGGCTATCATGAAGCTGAAACTTCGAGGAAAACGTAATTTAATGTCGAAAGCATTAGTGCATCGAATTAGAAAGATATGGAGGTCGCTGTCAGTCTCGTGCGCTGAGAAATTGGTCAAAAGCATACCGCAACGTTGCGAAGCAATAATCACTAATTGAGGAGACTGGACCCACTACTAAGTAAAAGCGTATTACCTTTTTAGACGTACTTTTCATCTATATAATGTTTTTCACAAAAAGAAATCATTTCTGTAGAAATATCGTGTCCACGCTCTTGTGTTACGGACTGTATAATAAAACACGGTAGTACGGTGATAAATAAATAAGTTAAGGTTTAAAAAGTATAGATACATGGATATGATAACTTTCCAATCCCATGGTACTATGTACACTCGTTCCTCGATAATTAGAAAATAATAATAGCGTAATAAAAAATCGTGAGATATATTCGTACCTATCTACATACAGTGCATTTGTGTATTTAACGATAGAATCAAATTCGTACATATTTCATTTATTAATTAAAAGAAAATTAGTAACGCGTACATATTGTAAAAGGAATGAATGAAAAACTTTAAATTGAAAATACTAGAAATAATGTTTAGTAATTATTCGTCACTACTTGATAATAAGAGCTTATGTTTACGATGAGATGGACCAAAATTGTTGTCCTCTCTAAAAAGAAAATGATTTTGAAGTCGTGTTATAGGAAATAAACCGTGTAAAAAAAGAAGTGGCGGTTTTTCTTTCTTGCATCGTATTATTTCAAAACCGTGTAAGAAAAGTTGAGTGTACTAGACACCCTGATTAATGTTAATTGAATTATATCGCGTATAATTATATAGATAGTTAAACAACTTTTACTAATAGTTTATTATGCAATATATGACTTAATGTTGATACAATACTACGGAAATTGAATAGAATAACACAGTGACAGTGAAGTAAAGTAGGAGCATATAAATATTAGAAATTATGGCAATGAACGTATATATAACAACAAGTTACAATTATTTGGTACATGTAATGTGTAAGGGAAGAAAAGGATGCTCTTAGTGGTATATTCGATTCGAGAAGTTAAAGAAGTTACTGTAATTTTGATAATTAAAATTAGTATTACGTTTATAAGCATTGTAACGGTGAAATTTGTAATAAAATTTGTATTAAAATTGAAAGGAATCGAGCAAAATAAAATGTCGAGTTCAGCTCGATATAGAATTGCAAAGGGTTAATAAAGCCAGGCGAACGAAAATAGAATCGGTAGCAATCGCGAGTCGTTTTATGCCCGCGTTTCTCTTTCGAAAAACAATTCAGCCGGGGGAGTCGCGATAAGAGGCAATAGTTCAGAGGGGAGTGAAGCGTATTTACCATTCCAGAAACCACCCCACGCATCCGTCTTCGGCCATTGCATGGGGGAGCACGTACGTTGTAGCCCTGTAAGATTCGAATTAGAATGAAATACGATGACAACGAGCGAACCGTGTTTTGCTTAATAGAATTCGCTCTTCGATGGAATAAAGCTACGCTTCGAGTAGAAAGTTGGACAAATTTAGAGAACATTTGTGTAATGTGTTCTTTTATCGCTCATAGATATTCAACCCTCAACCGTCTCTCATTTTTTGTGACGTAATTTGTCCCTTAATATTAAATTGGCACAATGGTAAACAGTTAATATAATAAAAGGATTAATAATTACATTTGTAAATTCCTTTGTTAAAAATTGTTAGAGATATAAGATATTAATATCCTTTTCGTTGAATGACATTGACGCCCGTTTTGTTGTTACCAGGCATTCGACAAATGTTTATCAAAAGTAGTTAAGTTCAGTTTGCCTCTGTCAACGTGTTCTCGCAATCCCGTTCGATCTTTAAATAATTTATTTATTGTAAAAAAGTGTTCGCTTCGATCCTCTGCCTCTAACAAAAATAAAACAAAATTAATGCACTCTAAGACATAAGATTACGTTTGCATCGCTCGCAAATGATAAAGTGATGTACTTTATGAAAAATATGTTACATCGACAGAAAGGGTGGATGAGGGTTTATTTTACTGTTATGGCTGAATGTTCTGCGACCTTATGAGTCGACGGTTGGAATGGGATTTGATTATGAGACTCAAGTGATGAGCTTCAGCTCCAGGATTTCTGGTAGGAGCTGGCAGGATCGTATGCATAGAGCTGATTTAACCCACTGTAACGCCATAAGTCCTGGAAGTTACATACCCACGTATCTATACTTATTAAAGGTCTTTGTTTCACATGTGATACACGGTTTTGTAATATATTCTTGTCCATAAGTCATCGGACACTTATATTTAAAATAAAAGAAAGTGTAAGTTATAATTGCAAAATAAACTTACTATTTATTCATTGCTTATGTCGTGTAATTCAATCATTCCCATAGCTCAATCATTCAATAATTCCTTCAATTACACTGTTCGTTAAGATTTTACTGAAAGTCTACTTTGATAAGCACTTCAAAACTTACAAGTGTCCGGTGATTTATGGACAGGAGTATAACGTAGAGCATAACGTTTTATTGACATTAAGTATATGAATATTTAATATTTGATATTGTAAAAGTTGTGTAAGTATGCTATTCAATAATGTGTGAGTGTATATATATATGTATAAAATTATAATTTAGTGTAAATAGATTGACACGATAACAGTCCCAACACGATAGACGTTGTTGGTTTCTGAGAACCAACAGTCTAAAAAAATAATACCTTAAAATTTATTAATGGGTTTTATTAAAATATGTTAAACAAAGATACAACTCTCGTTTGCAGACTTTTATAATTTTCTTCTTTAATTCTTGGCTATTTATCGGCCAAATGTTTTCGAATTCGTATCGTAGCACACAGCATAATGAAAGATCTTTCGAAATCGGCGTAGCGCTTAACGCGTTAATACAGAGCTTTTTAGAATTATGAGTTTACTTATTCGAAGAGTAATATATTTTAAAGATATAATATGATATAATTGTTTGAAATTATATGACAAGTTAATATTCCTACGTAGCGTGTTTCAAAATTATTTCAAGTTTTTTGAGAGATTCGATCAGTGTAACTTATAAAAGTATACGCAGATCTATAAATTAATTATCTTGGGGGTATTTTATTTTTTTTATTTTATCTATCAATTTTTTGTGTAACTATTTAAAAATTTTAGATGCAATCAACGTTTTGAATGTGTTACGATACATTTAATCACAGGTAAAAGTTGTTTCTGCGTTTTTATTCATTTCTGCGTTAGTACATACGAACAGCTATTTTATAGTAGTACCAGGACTAATAGACACCAAAGCCAATTACTGCAAGTGATAGAAATTGCAATTTCACGATTGTCTAGAAATTCAATTAATAGCAGATTGCATTACTACTGAAAATTTAAGTAAATACAGTATTTAAATATCGCTTGTAAGTTACTGACACTAAATCTTTCAAACGTGATATTATATACTCTCGCACAAAGAACTTAACTCGCAAAACGAAAGGCTAAATATTCTAAATAATTATTCAACGGAAATTCATTAAGATTTTTTCTTTTTCTTCTATTGATCGGTTGAAAATTTTAAAGTGGAATTTTGAAATAACTTGTATAAAATATATAATATTTTTGTTACGATCGGCCACTCTAATAATTTTACTATATATAGTAAGTAATACGCTAATAAATAATGATACCCATTAACAATAATAGTCCATAATTTTTCTATAATTATACTGTACAGGGTGGACCAATAAAAACTAGCACCTTAAGTATCTTTAAAGCTATAGAAGTAAGAGAAAAATTTTTCGAATCGACTCCATATACAAAAAAAAATTGTTAGTGTTTTTTACAACTAACCTATTTTAAATACTTTTATTTAAATTCTTTTATTAACTAAATTGTTTTAAATAATTTTAGTTAACCATATTTAACCCCTTCCCGTACTTTAGCGAGTCTGACTCGCGATGAAGATTTTGGCCCAAACATGAATATCGCGAGTCAGACTCGCGACCAGATACTTGGGCCAAACGTAAACATAACAAGCCGAGCTCGCGGACTGATTTTTTGCCCGTTATGATCGTGACGTGAGAAGTATCATACCATGGAGGATTTCTAGAATTGTACGTATTTCCTTTTTAGATATTCATTCAGTTTTATGATTAAATTTTTTTAAATAATATGCCATTTACTTTTAGGCGTAGTATTATTACATTTCTCAGTGGACCAAACTATTATACATATACTACAATATTATATATAAAATATAATAAATTTATAATATCTATAAAAGTAAAAGCGTAAGAGTTTACTTCTTCAACAGCAGTATCGCGTAAAATTGAGTATAACACAGGTATCGCGATCATCTACATTTCGATTCGTATTGCGATTGTTTACAAGCATCGGTCTGGTCTGTTTAGCGCGTGTCGATGCCTACCGCTTGGGCCCGAGTTTCGTCGAGCTAAATGGTACGGGAAGGGGTTAATAAAACAAAGTCTTTTGTTTGTCAAGCAATTTTTATTTAGAAAAATTTTTCCTTAGCTTATATAGTTTCGAACATATTCAAGGAGATAATTTTTGTTGGTTGAAATTTTATATTACATTTACAAAAAATATTTTACAAATTAATGTTAGAAAAAAAGAAATTAATCAACGAATTCGAATATAATTTGAAACACGAACGTAAACAAAGTTCTCACAATTAGAAGAATTTGCATTTTCCTTGGAAGTAAGTCAATCTAATAATAACTCGATTCTTTTCGTATCAGAATCGTCGTTGAGGCACACACGAACGAAGTCGGAGATTGCTTCGTAAATTCTTTTGATACTCGACCTTCTGTTCGGTAAAAGGGCGGCCCTGAAGGGGTGACTTTACGGATCAAGGGTGCCGAGCAACAAGTGTGATTCTAAGGGGGTGCTTCAGGGTCGTCACACGGCGGTGCTCATTGTGGATTTATCGATTTACCGCGTTGAAACAGCATTCATATTTAAACAGAGGCAATTCTTTCTTCCCGCGCCGAAACATCGTTTTCTGCTACCAGAAAGGGAATTTGACTTAAAGAAACTTTCATTCCAATGATCTATATTGTACTTAATGCTCAAAATTTAGAATTGTTGTAAATATTAAAACCTGTGATTTTCGGAAGTATTAAAAATTTTAATTTTTGTAAATGTTAAAAATTATAGAAACTTTAAACGTGTTAGTTTTTAAAGAGAATTTGAATTTGTTTTTAATATTAAAATATCTTATCTCTCTACAGTTTAAAGTTGAAATAATTTTTAATATCTACAATTTAAAAAGTTAAATAACTTTAGAAATACGTTGTGTTAAATTATTTCAATTTTGTATTACATGAACGCGAACGAAAAGATCGCAGAAACACTTGCTCCATGTAGTCTTGCTGTCGGATTGTATTCACTATAATGTTTTGATTTTCTCTTTGCCAAACTATTTTGGTGAAATGAACCTGGTTGGAAGTTTTTCATGTAACATTTTCTGAATGCAAATGTATGAAATCCTAGTGTAGGTTCGTATTAAAATAGAAGGTGGTTACTTTGAATATTCAACGCAGAAATTATTAAATACAAGTATGTTACATACAAAATTCGGTAATTAAAATTTGAAACGTAAAAGGGAAAAAAATGAAATGAATGAAAAATGTACATATAGTACAAATATCCACAAAATTTTTCTGAATAAATAATAACTGAAACAAAATTCTACGATATATTTTATACACTAAACCTTTTAGAGAAATGTAATGACTGCTGAGTTGTAAATTTAAACTTTCCTTAAATAATAAAGGATCGCACTACCTCGCTTAAGGACAGGACATACTAGAGTAACACATCAACACCGTATTGAGAAAACAGAACCACCCTTGTCCAGTTTATGCCGAACTCAACGATTAACAACCACACGCATACTCTACGAATGTACATCTACTGAAACTCAGGGACGAAGACATAAAATCAAATCTGAAACGGCTTCAATCTCACCGGATCGCATAAAAAATACACTAAAATACTTAACAGAAATAAACATGTACAACAAAATCTAAGCTACGCAAACCGCCGTCGTAGTTAATGACTACGTAGTCATAAAGTCAATACTAACAACAACAAAATTTTAGTTCGCATTATAAAATCCATTTATAATATAAATATTTATTAATTATATTAATTATAATAATTAATATATTAAATATATCATAATTTTATCATTAATTCATCATTAATATATTAATTATATTTATTATACAAATAAATGTATTATAAAACCCATTTGGACCTATGGAATACAGCTGTGGTGCTGTACCAAACCCTCGAACACTAAAATCGTTATAGTCAAAATATTACACGCAATAATTGATTTTCCCTGGTATGTCACAAATTCAAAATATACCCTCCATAATGACCTCAAAATTGCATATGTCACAGATGAAATACGTAGATCAGTCCTCCGCAACTTTTTATTTTCCATGGCACACCAACGTTTTTTCGACAATCCCGCGGCACACCACAAATTAAAAGCTTGCAAATACATAAATTACAATAATACGTATATGTTTTTATTAGATAAAAAACACAATAAAATAGCTGAATGTATGTAGATATCTACTTTAATTTAAGTTTTATATAAAGCTATTAGAATTGTACGCCAACACAGAAACAAAAATATTTAGTTATAGATTACATGTAAAAATTTCCTTTTTAAATTTAAATATAAAGTTTGTTGTTTGAGGTTTACTTACATCTATTTAATCAAATTTCTAACTAATGTGGTGGTTAAAAAATTTAGTTATTCTCGAGAAAATCGCTGCACACCCAAGACCACCTCGCGGCACACTAGTGTGCCGTGGCACAGCGATTGCCGAGCACTGCCGTAGATTATCCACATTTTATCAACAAAGCATGGAGGACCATAAAAACAAACTAATCGGTGAAATGAATAACCCGTCAAATGTAAAGAGTAGATTAAAGAAACTGTGGCCAATCGACCGACCACAGCCATTAGAAGAAACGCGATAAACTGTCTGCGAAAACTACACAGAATCATCACAGGACGATACCTCTATTTACTCTAAATTCTTACATACCAGTTACTTATTACTCCATATGTTAAGGAGTAGATTGTAAATCTTGCAGTGCTGTTAATAAAAAAAATATATATATTTTATAAAAATTTTTTATTTTAAGAAACACATCAACCCCTTAGGCGGGGGCAGCGGATATATCTGTCATAGCAAGATGATTGGATTGTTAGTTCGAGCAAATCTATTAGGTTGTCCCAAAAGTTTCTTTCGTTTTATCAATAAGTAATGGACGCATAATATTTTATGTTTTACAATATATTATCATGTTATATGGGATCTATTTTACTCTATTACCTTTCTCCATCTCGCGTTTAACAAATAAGGCTTTATGTTTATATAAATACAGCCAGACGAAATTGCTGCGCGAAGATGAAAGAAACTTTCGAGACAACCTAATATTTGCTGCCATTCAACCAAATATATCAGATCTATCGGTTTATATTAAATATTTAATTTTAATGTGCATAATATGGTTCGTTCATTTTATAAATCACCAGATCGTACAGTATCGCTTCTCGTCTCGAGAACGACCCACGAAATTCTTTCCCCATTTAAGGGGTTAAAACTATCGTACCAGATTCTATGCCGAAAGAAAAAATTATAACATCGATTAGATTTTCTGACGAGGGAAAAAATTGCGACATTGATAAATGTATCCGAAAAAATCTAAACGATAAAAAGAAGATTCAGCAAGTATTCATCTTATAGTCTGAGTATACTCTGAGTCACTAACAACCCAAGTTTAGTGGTTGATACGACTTAGAATAGATTAATTAAAAAAAACCATAATAATAAAATAGAATATTTTCCTTTGAGGAACTATTCATCCATTAAACCATGCACGAAATAATACATAAACCCAAATTTTAAGACACTGTTGCGATTAAAAATTACCAATGTCTCTCTCCCTCACAATCTATAAAACGAACTGAAAAAAAACATACTTCACCCTCAAGATCTGAAATCAAACAAATTTCCCATACGTACTAAACTCCTCTTTCATCGTCCATACGCTCTGTACAGATCGTTAAACACATATGTTCTCTCACAAGATATCCGAAAGATTAATTTCACCTCCTAGAAATAAAGTATGTTATAGTAGAAAGAAATCCACGCAAGTCCTCACTTCGCCCTTCTTTCTGTCCGAAACGATTCTGGAAACGCAATTACAATCGTAGAAACATTCTGGCGGACGAATGACCAGTAGTAGAGCGAGAAAAGTGTGACGAAACGGGGGTAAAAGGCGGTCCTCGTCATTATGGGGAAATTTGTCGGTGGTATGCGCTTATATATCCCCATAAATCGGCACGGTGCTGAACGAGGCGCACAGTTGTTCGCAATAAACTCGTGGTCTTTCGCAATAAGGGCGGTGAGCGTCCCCAACAGAAGAGAAGTACTATCGAGGGTGAAGGGTCGTAATCTATTCCGCCACCTTATATTACCGAGGGTGGTATGCCCTCTCGTGGCTATCGAGTCCCTCTCGTTTCTCTTCATTCTCACTCGCGTCACCGGTTTGATTCATCGTCGGCAACGTTTTGTTTTTTGTTGCATTTCTTATTATCATTCTTTCTTGTTTTGTTGTGGTAATAAACATTAGATTAATAGATCGCAGATTTTTGAGACTATTGTAAAAAAAAAAAAAAAAAGAAAGTAGAATTTAGGGTAGACAATTATTTCACTCACCAGGTATTATAAAAAAGTACTATAATTTTGATATTTTTTCATACTACGTGCATTTTATGCAATTTTGTACCTTTAAATTTTCTATAAATGTATACAAATCTGCAATCTAATAATTAAATATAGCTTATAGTCACGGATGAGATTTATGTGATTCTTAGAAGTATCGATAGGGATAGTAAACAGGAAGATTTCGAAATTTTCTCGTTGGAGTTTTGTTTTTTAGAAATTATTGATAGTATTTAGAGTTTAATATTAAATTAAATATTGAAAGATATCAACAAATCTTGAAATAAGAGCAAAAAACATCTCCTAATTATTAAACATATTGAAATTACAAATAGCGACACTAAATAGTAAAATCGATTAATAAATATATTTCTAAATATATAAGCTGGGTTCTTTTGAAAAAATAGTTTTATTATTTGTTGAATTTTAAGATAGATTAGATAGATAGAATTAATTGCTAAATTAATCTTATATTTGCAGCCCATATGTTTTAAAGACTGCGTAGCCTATTACGAGACAGTGATTAATGGTTTTTTTTTTACAGTTTTTTTATCTTTAATCTAAAATGTGGAAATTAATGGCTATAGTATAGCTCGGCTAGTATCGGTATAAGTAATGATACATCAATCAAGTGCAATAGTACAGTTATAAACAAATAAACTAGAATTTCAAAAATATAGTCGTATTAGTATGTAAATTTCAAATCATCTGGCATTACAGAAGGTTGATTATTGACTCGAGTCATAAATACCCTTCGGTAAAATTGTTCCGAATAAAAATTATTTAGCACAGAATGAACTATTATCCATATGGTTCTAAAAATTTTTTTTTTTCATCCGTGGAATTATTTCAAAAATTTTGATCTTCGATATTACCAAAGATATTTAAACTGCTAATTTTGATTATTCCATCGTGTATATTGGAATAAATAAATCTTTTCTTTTTCTTCTTTTTTCCTATGGTATTGAAAAAGTCTTTTAAGGCTTAGGAAAGAAACGATAGTGCTTATGAATCGACCCAATATAAATTTAAGAAACAGAAACGAAACTCGATGTTATCCGTGAAATCGTCGACGCCATCAGAAACAGCATTCTTCTCTCTGGTAGTATCTTCGGATAGTACGCGGTTATTCAAAGTCCAAGAAAACGTGATTCAACGGACTCCACGAGCTCTTATCGTAGCCGAAGAACATTTAAGGCTATTGTTCTTGATAATTTACAACTTCCGCGGCTTTCTTGCGCGCGAAACGTTTGCAACTTTTATCCGATTCTCTGCCAGTATCTGTGGAGAACTTCCTTTATTTATTTATTGCGCGCCGAAGACAGGCTAACCACGCGCCAACTTCGATAAGTATTTGGAATATCGACCACCTACACTGAATTAAATACGATAGTCGAATTGCTATGTTCGATGGCTGTTTGAAATTCTCATCTTGCGGGTTTATTCGAGTTACTTTAGCGTCGAAGGATTTTCGTTACTTTATATAACGGATACAATGCAGATTTTTATGCAAATTCATATTTTTAAGAATATAACAAAAAAGAGTAGAATTTAGATAGAAGAAATTCTATGATTTGTATATTTGTGTCTAGTAGTGAATTATAAGAAATTCAAAATACCTCGTAAGATATTTAAAAAATTTTCTAAAGTCTTACTTTACTAATTTTATGCATGAAATATTTTCAAGAATTGGTTTATATAGATAAAGATTACATAGTTTCATTAATACTAGAACTATTCACATATAAAGTAAACATATTTGTATAAAAAAAAAAGTCAAAGCAAAAGGTACTTGAAGAAATATATAATACACACGAAACAAATTCTTATCTATATTTTTTACGGAAAATTATCGAAAATTCTCAACAATGTACCAGGATAAATTATAAAATTTCTATACGAAATGATTAATTGGTCATTTTGACCACTTTCAAAGATTCACTCTCGTAGTTCTAGTATTAAAAAGGGGTTTGTGTTTCTTAAGTGCATCGTTGGATTGACCAAAAGGGTGAATTAGTAGGAAGAGACGGATCTTCTTTCACGTTTTAACTTTTTTCTCTATAATTTTGCTTTATCTTCAATCGAACGCGATATTCAAATCGCGTGATTTGTTGTATGTTTTGTTTATTACAGCGAAACGGTATTAAAATTAAAAAATCCGAAATTACGAACGTCTGATGTAACGACGCCCATAACCGTATCCATTTTTAAGACTTTGTATCTTGTTGCAACCTCGAAAATCTCATCTATCGCACTATTAATTAAGGTGTGAAAAATATCGTAGATCGAGAAGCTCCTCCACCCCTTTTCATCCCGTCTGCCATCCTCTCTTTCTCCGTACGGCTCTGTTCTATGGTCGCCGGTTCGCAGCGAGCGTCGAAGGAATTTTCAAATATTTCCGGGCAGACGCCCGATAAATTCTCGAAGCTGGAAAATATTTCCGATAGCCAACCGACAATCTGCTCACCTTGCGGACCTCCTACGCGAGGACAGCTCTCTCGCGAGAGTAGAAAACGCAGCCTCCTCCTTCGGTTGGATTTAAATTTCACCGTGGATAAGATAAACCGCGACTCCTTGGATTTTCCTCGAGCTCGAGCCTCGTCAAAGAGAAAGAAAAAAAAAAAGAGGGTAAAGTAAAAGATGAAGTGGTAACTGCCTGCTTAATACTTGGTTATAGGTGGATCTTCTTAGAATCAGAAATCAATTTTCTTTCATTCGCGTTCTCCTGTAATCTTCCACAATATTAAGGTTCTTAGCATTAGGTTATTCTGTGAGTAATGTCGCTTTTTCAATTAATCTTCGATTCACTAGAAAGATATTACGTTCGCAATTTGTTCCGAAGGACGATGTAATTTTTCTGTTAAACGTTTGAGTGTCTCGGACCATTTCAGAAACCAGTCGAAAAGTGCCAAGCGGCGCACTCGCGCTTCTCTTATTTCATAAGCAAATAAAAATATATAAAACCAGAATTGATGGTATACATGGTTTTCCTCCGTTCTTGTATTAAAAAGCAATAACGCTAATGACGTATCGATGGCATTTTAGACATGAAATGCGAGCAGCACAATCGCGATGTATTGGCATTCAAACGGTTAAACCTCGAGCCATCTGATATTTCGAACGTAATTTGCTTTGTGATGTTTCACGTTTGTGTTAAAATTGTCAAACGAGAAAA
>SMSQ01020063.1:0-16810 GCA_019453375.1 Ctenoplectra terminalis | reverse complement strand
GGACTTCTGGACTACATTGGAACCATGAAGCAGGTAGCAATGAGAGTTCTGAACAGGATTTCCAAAAATATTTTTAACCCTGTATAAATTTTAATTCATTCTGTCCAGCTCAACACTTATTTCATTCTCTACTTAAAGTATTGTAATTTTAAATTACAATTAAATTATAATTTAATATCGTTCACGTATAGATTAAGAGGTATTGAAGAGAAAAACAAAATTTTGCTTATCGATCAAAAGTTTATGTATTAATTTACGTTATTAATATTGTAGAAGATTAGACGCCGTATTTCAGCACGAAGGTAATCATGAGTATAAGGTATGACAGTGTGTTTATGAAGATATTGTCGCTGAATTCTGCAGAATGGAGAAAATGTGCTGCTATCTGCAATAACAATATCTAAAAGTTCGATATAAAACAAAAGAAAAGAAAAGAAATCTTTTGTTGCAAAACTTTAGTAAACGTATAGTGATAATTCGTCAGATCGATTATTTCTCCGTAAAAGTTAAAACTCATCTGAGCTCCTGGATGACCAGGTATCTGCTCTGACTCGAACCTATTGCGTGCATTAGCTTCGCTATGTTTTTTGTTCGCGAGTAGTTTGAAAAATTAATGAACTATAACAGAGCCGAATGTAACGGAGGATCTGAATATCCGGAAATGTTACGACTCATAAATTATTTGCTTTTAAACAGTACGGACATAGACAACTATTAGTCGATAGACATGGGACTTCTACAATGTTTCTTCATAAAAGACAAATTTACATGGAAAATTGCACGCATTCGTGGAAACATATGCACCCGTTTTCGTTTTTAGAAACACCCTGGTTTTACGCTTGAATGCGTTCAAACCGCGCAAACACAGATGGCCTTTTTTCAGCGTTATGAAAGTTTCATGCAGTCAATTTCCCTGCAATGTCCCTATGCTTTACGCGTAGTTCTCTGAGGCGTATTTTACTTGTTCATTTTCGTTCCACCGTGCAACAAGTTGCTTCGTATTCTCGTGAACGATACAGAGGTATAATTTACATATACTACAAGTCTCTTTCAAAGTTGGCTATGTTTAAAACTGAGAATGTAAAGGTTAAGTGAAAATTAGTTCCCGCGTTGGTAATTAAATTAATTGTCCACCGAGCTTCCATTTATGAGCTATTATTGCAGAATTTTTATACGCTTATTATTCACATTGAATGCTACTACAATAATGTCCTTCTGGACTATCCGTGAATCGTGAGGACATTCTCGCCGATATGCCTGCCTTTTTTAGATTTTATTACCCTAAGTCCCAAGGAATTTTCCTTAAGTGGGGAAGCGCCTTGACGAAATGCACATGGCCGGTTTCAGCCGTTAGTCTACCGCGATTTTCTAACACTTCAACATATCCAAAAATCATAGAAATCGGAGAGGAAGCCCGTTTTCTACAGTTTCACCGTTATATAAGCGTTTTTTTCCTGAAGTGGAAATTTATTTGGAAATATAAAATCCGTTAGAAGTTAACAAATATTCTTTGATACGTCTCCACAAATCCGTGACTGGACCAAGAATGTTAGGGTTTTTTGACGTCGTCGCAGTAGCAAAGTTGTTAGGGTCCGCAAGCCCACGACGCAGTAAAGAAAAGAGAGTAATTTGTGACACCCTCAAGTGTCCTCGCTTCCTTCTGCCGTAGGTCATGGTGACCAAGTCAGACGACCGCTCAATATCGATATTTNAGTCAATTTCCCTGCAATGTCCCTATGCTTTACGCGTAGTTCTCTGAGGCGTATTTTACTTGTTCATTTTCGTTCCACCGTGCAACAAGTTGCTTCGTATTCTCGTGAACGATACAGAGGTATAATTTACATATACTACAAGTCTCTTTCAAAGTTGGCTATGTTTAAAACTGAGAATGTAAAGGTTAAGTGAAAATTAGTTCCCGCGTTGGTAATTAAATTAATTGTCCACCGAGCTTCCATTTATGAGCTATTATTGCAGAATTTTTATACGCTTATTATTCACATTGAATGCTACTACAATAATGTCCTTCTGGACTATCCGTGAATCGTGAGGACATTCTCGCCGATATGCCTGCCTTTTTTAGATTTTATTACCCTAAGTCCCAAGGAATTTTCCTTAAGTGGGGAAGCGCCTTGACGAAATGCACATGGCCGGTTTCAGCCGTTAGTCTACCGCGATTTTCTAACACTTCAACATATCCAAAAATCATAGAAATCGGAGAGGAAGCCCGTTTTCTACAGTTTCACCGTTATATAAGCGTTTTTTTCCTGAAGTGGAAATTTATTTGGAAATATAAAATCCGTTAGAAGTTAACAAATATTCTTTGATACGTCTCCACAAATCCGTGACTGGACCAAGAATGTTAGGGTTTTTTGACGTCGTCGCAGTAGCAAAGTTGTTAGGGTCCGCAAGCCCACGACGCAGTAAAGAAAAGAGAGTAATTTGTGACACCCTCAAGTGTCCTCGCTTCCTTCTGCCGTAGGTCATGGTGACCAAGTCAGACGACCGCTCAATATCGATATTTCCCATTTTATATTCGATCAACTTGACTACGGGTCTGTTCTCAGGTATGCGTCCTAAAAAAAACCACGATTAATTCAAATCCGACATGGATCTCCACCACCACAATCAATTAATCCTTATCTAAGAATACATGTAATGGTCGTGTTACGGTGATCGTCCTAGCTCAGACAGTAAATGCAGGTAACTAGAGTCCGCTCGAAGAGAACTCCTAATAGTCCACTGATCTCTCGCTCCATTTATACAGTGATTACTGTTGGATCCTAGCTCTGCCCTGCAATGGTGACCTAAAGCAACAATGTTCCTTTCCGGTTACGTTCCAAGTGTAGGCATTGTCACGTGGCAGAAGGCCACGGAACCTCGCAGCGGTGCCACAATCGGAGCGTGGCTTTGTCCTGCCGACAGCCACAGCTTTCGCGCTTCAAAAATCGGCACGTAGTTTTGCCGTGCTGACGGCTATCGGGTTCGAAACTACGGTAAATACGGCGCGTGTTGTTGGACGGCCACGGCCGCGACATCAACGGCGAATGCCGCCCTTTTCTGATCGATAGCTCCGCCATGGGTCTTCGATCGAACGCGGAGGTATATGTTTATGCGACCCATAAAAATGGGAACGCGAGAGCGGACGGTGTCTCTTTAGCCTCAATGAGGCTATCAACTCACTTCCCATTGACACGGATGCTGACCTCGTATATATTCGTAACCGATTTAACATGCTGAACGATACTTACCTCTTTGCTGAGACCACCTTCCTTTTGGTTGCGACGGCACTGCTTAGCGTAGTAGCCTACTAGCCCACACCGGTAACATTTCCCAGCCACCGTCGTTGACCGCGCCTTTTCCTTTCTCGCCTCAATCGTTCCAGGTGGCCTGCGCTCCCTCGGCGGCCCCTCGCTTTAGAGCGATCCCACGAAAGTTGTCCGCTCAACGGCATACTTCCCAACATAATCATGAATACGTACAGAGCATTTGGATCGTCGCACTGGGCCGATCGCACCGTTCCCGCTACGGCATCGTCCGAGGTGCCACCAATAACGATATCTACCTGATCTTTATCCGGTATCGAAATGTCTAATTTTCTCAGTTTGTTCAACTTCTGGAAGCAGGAATCACCCAAGTTCTGTCGCAGCTGTGTTTCGAATACTACGGCTTCCTTAAAAAGACTAGTTATCAATACATTTTTCCGAAACTGCGCCATCAACGATACTTTAGTTTCGGCTCAACTGGTGGTAATCCGTTGCCGGGTATCATACCACTGCAGTGAAAGACCCCGCAACCACGTGACAATCAGGCGCATGATCGATAGATCATTCCACCGATATCGCCTGCTTAGATCACCTACGTATTCTACTTGCTGTTCTTACCGACGCCGCGAATATGTCGGGATACGAACCCACGAATAAAAACGACTACTCAAGTCCGCCACCATTCGCTCCAGCTTCTCCAACTGATTCTCCTCAGCCAGCGTCCTGCGGGACGGATATTTTGCCGGCGTTCGTGACCGTGTACGAGAAGGAGTCTGCAAGTGCGACCGCGGACGCGACCATGCACCCTCCTCCAGCAGCCGCTAGAGCTTTGCGAGCCTCACACCGCAATCCTCGTCTTCGCGACGACTCATCTGCGAACGCTCCTTTGAAGAATCGCGCTCCCTCCTTGGATTCGCAACAGGTGGGTTTCGCCTTGCTTGGTTGGAACTCGTGTCACCAATTTCGACCACTCTCGTAACTACACTGGAGCTGACAAATCGCAACCAACAATCACACACCAAATACGGTTATACGGTTATACAATATTAGAAATATTCTTTGATACGTCTGCACAAACGCGAGACTGCGCCAAGAATGCTCGGGTCTTTTGACGTCGTAGTCGCAAAACCGTTGGCGCCTGCAAGCTCACAACGCAGCAAAGGAAAGGGCCTAAATTTATGTCACCCTCAAGTGTCCACACTTTCTATTCCCGAAGGTCATACTGACAAAGTCAGGAGACCGTTCCAACATCCAAATTTCCCGTTTGCTTACAATTATAGAAAATGAATTATAAAAAGAAGAACAGATTTAATACAAAATGCGTTGCCGGATTCAGTAAGCTGACCCAAACTCAAATCCAAAATATTTATGATGCTCATTTTTAATTGAGCTATAACAGTCATTTCTTGCCAAATTGAATGCACTAGCAGCAGTTTTCTGCCAATATCTCAGAAAGCAAGACCGAGCAGCGGCTATATGTGTATGGAAAATTTGTTTAAAATTCAATCTTCATCCTAGCAACATATTCAAAAAGCATTGAAATCGGTGAAATGTAACCTTTCCTGCGTAGTTACCCGTTAACCCTTTGAGCGTTGAGTTGTGCGAAGTTAAGCGTGTGCTGTGAACCGCCTACTTTTTACGATGAATCACTCGCTGGGCTGCCTACTTTTTACGACGAAGCGCATGCTAGGCCCAAATTGAATGGTTGTGAAAACCCATATATGCGTTCATGGCGCAAATTGAATAGTTGTGCGGGAACCTAAATATGCGTTTATGGCCCAAATTGGATGGTTGTGTGGGAACCCATATATGCGTTCATAGCGCTCAAAGGGTTAAAGAAATCGCTTAAACAAATAATAAATAATTAAGTTTGTTCGATCTCACTCTGTTAATTGCATGCCAAATGCGGGTCCGGCAATTTTATTTTATTTTCGTAACGGTCATAAAGTTGGGAAGCCATCGGGCACTTTAGATTCTAATACTTAAACTTTTTCGTGTGTATTGTCCTCGTCTGCTTGCCAGATTTTTGCCTCCAATGTATTTGACTTGTCAGTTTAATCTGTTTTACCAGAATCGGAGCGCCTCCCAAACTTATTACCTGCTGCGGCATTGTTTCGGGGGACGCGGATTTCCCGCGCGCGTCACTCAAGGGTCTAACGATACTTGAGAGTAACCGTTGACTTGGGAGCGTAATTTTGTCCTTAGCTTTTTGTTTTCTAGTTACCAATCAGATAGAGTCCACCATCTCCAACGTCTCACCCGAAATATTGTATTTGACCAATCCGTGTCCCTCATCCCCACCGATGCACCTCTTCCGAGGCATCGTGGGCCTTACAAATAGTTTTAGATTCAGAATCCAATAAGAATCCAACAAGGCTCCGTAGAGAAAGCAGTATTTGTAAATAAGAACCGCCGTTAGTTTCAGACTTGCTTGATTACAATAAACAGTAATATAACATAAATTCGAACACAACTTAGTCGGCACACCACGTTCAAAATCGACAAAGCTCGAACGATCGCCCGATCAACCACGAGCATCTCAAAACAAAGTTCAATAATAGACCCGTTATATGCTTAGGTGATTGTCTTCAGACGCTACAGTACAAGCCGAATCGTCCGTCAAGGGTGAAGATCGGTACTGTGACACAGTGATGCGTATTTCCAAGCAGCAGGTGAATCTTTTGTTGATTGGGTGAGTTTAATTTAAATTTTCGATAATTCTTTTCTAATGTAACAAGGCCTGTAACTTATTCCTGGCTGTGTTCTTCAAACTCTTCATAAAAAATCATTTCAGCGAAACTGTTAAACGATTATTATACATTATTAAATACTTATAATTAATATTATTATTAAATATCGTATTAAAGCAATAAACATAAAATTAAATGACAGTGTTAAACACTATTAAAGAACTATGTTTAAAATTTACGATTAATAATAGTGTTTGATGTTATTTGAATAAATTTTTATTAGAAAAAAGAATTGCATTCTATTCGTTATTAAATTTCAATTACTTTTCGTTGATTTGTTCATTATCCATTTGGAATATCGAATAAACTCAATTTATTTGTTCCACACGAATAACAATTAATTAGTTTATTCGATATAACTTTTGTTTAACATTCGTCAACAGTCGCTTCGATATATCCTGAGTTGCTCGTAGAAACACAAGCCCGGCGTGGAATCCAACGCTCCCGCTGACGCCCAGCCGTCTTACTCGCTCTGTGATTGGTCACTGTTTTTCGTTAATAACTCGTTAACAAAGCCGAATTTGACATTTTCGCAAAGGAAAAAGTTGTTTAGAATCACCCCAGGAACAACCCCTTAAAGGGACTTACAGCCTTTCTGGGACACCCTGTATATAAAATAGTAATTAAGAACAGAATGAAAAATGAATAAGCTGTTCAATCATTTGTGTTATTCAGGGTTTATAAAATTTTTGATATCATTATCCAACCCGAACACTTTACTGGAACAATTCTTGTTACGCGTATATTCGAAAACAATGATACAGTTGATTCAACACTATATAATGTAAAATATATATTTGTTAGCGGTTAGTTTACAGAATGGAACAGATTGTTGTGAAATAAGACATAGTTATTGGTACCAGCTACTTGTTCTTATTTACTACTACATTCAGCGGTCAATTGCTGCCTGTGCGATGCATTAGGGCGAAACCTGGATGCCTTTGATGCTTCGTCCTGACTGTAATTATGAAATAATATTAATGAAAATGCCCACCGGAAAATATTCAAGAAGAAACATATTTTTTTCTTCAGATTATTAGAAACGTGAATAAGGATTTGTTTGGCAAAATAAAAATTTACTTATAATTTTCATATTGAAAAAGGATATCCTAGTAGCATAAAATATTATATACATTCATTCAATATTAAAAAGAGATTGAGTATAATTTTAAATGTAAATTTTTTTGTTTTGTAGTATAAAATAAATATCTGTTAGATATTTGGAACAAAATGTTTCTTTCCAAACATACAACATACATTTACTTAATATTCGTAACAAAAGATATTTTCCAATATGGAAAATAAATGTTCATTTATTATTAGAAGCAAATGTACAGGGAATATTTACTTAAAATTTAAACTACAATTTTGTGGGAAATACCAATACGTACGTGTTTAAATATTTTCATAAGAAAAGAAATCTGTCTTTCTTGTGGCCGTTGTCGCGTAACTCTATGTCGAATCTCGTTTTCTTCAGATGATTGTCTATTCGTATATTAGTCACTTGGAAACCTATTATAGAGCATTGCATACAAAGATTGCTGCACATTAGTTCGATGAAAATAAGAAATATTTAGTAATAGGTATTGACGTATCATGAAAATCATTAAAACCAGGATTTCTCTTATAATACAACGCTTTGATTCTAAGCAATCAGAAACCAATAACTATTTATTATTAATATTAAAACATTATTATTTGTATAGAAATGATTAAGGTTACAACAAACTATTGTAAATGCAATAAAACATTTGTGACAAGGGGATAATAAAAAGATTAAGACCTTAATAGATAGGGTAATGCTTTTAGAAACAGTTCTGTATACGAAAATTTCTATCACAATGAAGAAAGTTCATCCAGTTATAGCCAGAGTTTTGTATACAAGGTGTCCCAAACAAAGTGAAAAACCCTTAAAGGAGTGATTCCAGGGATGATTTTAAGCAACTTTTTCCTTTGCGAAAATGTTAAATTCGATTTTGTTAACGAATTACTAAGCAAAAACACCGAGCAATCACAGAGCGAAGAAAGCGACCGGCTACCAACGAGAGCGTTGTCTCCGTGCCGCGCTTGACTTCAACGAGTAACTCGGAATGAATCGGAAAATTAAATTAAACTTACCCATTCAGCAAAAGTACCGATCTTAACCCGTAAGCACCACTTAGCACATCCAATACCAAATCTCAAACTCGTGCTAATTACGGGTGCCTCGGACACAGCAGGTAGGTCTTACAACAGTATCAGATAGGTAATATCTTTTAAAAAAGAACTCTGGTATATTAAATTCATTGGTATTCTTTAATAAAAAACAATTGAGAACTCCAGAACTAAATGCTCCACTGTTGACAAAGAATTACTAGTAATTTGCATTTCAATCAAACAATTTAGGCACCTAATCGCGAGGCCTAAATTGAAGATTCAACAAAAGCAAAAACAGAAAAANCACCCGTCTGCAACCTAAAATCCCTACAATAGTTCGTTCACATTTTCCATCATTGCATGACATCATAAAAAATGTTTTAGCTTTAATCTGGGAATTTATGTATGATTGGATGATAAATATAGTGACTGTTACGTTTCAAGGAGTAAGGTCATGACTCTCATAATACGTTCACTGTGTCACTATGCTATATCGATTTTCCCTTGCACGATGCGTGTTCCCCATAATTTACTTTTGCATTCTCTTAGGAACGATCGATATTTCATAACACACGAAAAGTACCTATTTCTTAATAAATTCTCGTTCCATTTTTTTCTTTATTTTAGCAAATCCATGTGAAAGTAATAAACTGCATTTTATACTTTTTTAATATATCATTGTGAGACTGGAATGTTTTGAGACCAAAGACACGTGTAAGATAACATAATTTGATAAAGATGAAACGAGATTTGAATAATCTATGCTATGTACAATACTCGTCACAATGCGATACTACACCTGTTCGCGCCAGCGCTATTAGTTTCTAGCCAGATGCGGGCCTGGCTACTTTAGTTTTTTCCGTTCACAAGCGGTCATAAAATTGGGAGGCTAGCGGGCACCTTAGCTCTTCGTATTTCCACTTTTGCTTGTTTATTGTCATCAGCTGAATGCCAGATTTGCCCACACTTGTTTAGTTTAGCATGTTTCAACGGCTTCGGAGCGTCTCCCAAATTTATTACCTGCTGTGGTATTGTCAAGGGGGACACCAATTTCTCGCGCGCGTCACTCAAGGGTCTATCGGTACTTGAGCGTGACCATCGACTTGGAGGCGTATTTTCGTTAGTTTTGTTTTTTGTACACCAATCGGATAGTATTCACAACCTCCAACGTCTCACTCGGAAAATTGTCATTGATCAATCCGTGTCCCTCATCCCCGCCGATGCACCTCTTCCGAGGCATCGTGTGCTTGTAGATAGTTTGTAGAATTTAGAATTCAGTAACACTTTGAGTAGAGATTTGAACCGACCACAACACTTCGATTAGAGACTTGAAAAAAACGCAAAAGAGAAATAGAGAACGAGTATTGTATTGTTGAGCATAGTTATTAGTTAATAAATAGTTATTGTTCTTAAGACAGTGTCCACTTTAGAGTATTTATAGAGACACCCGTCTGCAACCTAAAATCCCTACAATATTTTCGCCATCGCGATGAAGTTGCGAACGTTATCATCTAGTTTTCTGTATTCTTAATAATAATTAATTGAGTAGTAAACATCATCTTTCGGGTATTACTTTCCCCCCAAAATCATTTATTTAAATGATCCTCTATTCTGTTATTTGTGATTCCACTACGCTTACTCCATAATAATTTTTTCAGGAATTCCAGTGACATACGGTGACACCAATTTCTAATTTTGAGATTCCAGAGAAATTATCTGGAATTTTCAAATGAATTTTAAGTCTAATTTAAAATCAATCTTGGAGAAAAATACTTTAGAATATCGTTAAATAATCTATTTAACACAACTTGTTGACTCCCACAGTTTTCGTGGAGTCGATTATTTTAGCATCAAGGATGCCAACACGTTTATAACAATAATATAAATGATATATTTAGTTCAGATAGTACAAGTTCCACAATTCAATAGTTCACAAGTTCTAGTTCTAGTTCTAATTCAATGTTCAATGTTCGATGTTCTTATCTCATCTCATCTCCAGTTCAATACTTTGACAATTCTCACCAATTCTAACAATTCTCGTTCAATTCTGATAGTTTAATTCTGATGGTTCTAATCTTAATCGTAACAGTGACATTTCTTAAATACTAAACACCCTCGTTAGGCGTGTCGTCGCCAAGAGTGTGGGGAGGCATGCTATGTCCAATCGGTTGAAAATTCTGGTGTCAAGAGAGGTGGTCAATGTTACGCCCTCAGAGTTCGTGCGTCCATCCTAGTCAGGTAGGTGCAGATGTGACGGTGTCAGAAGGTAGCAGCTGAAGTACACGTGCGTCAGTTCTTGGTGAAGATTTAGGATACGGCACTTTGCTATTGAGCAGAAATCGACAAACACCGAAATATTCGCCAGTTTCTAGGTCGTAAACTAATAACATGCCAGATGTGAAAATGACCGTTCTCAAAAATAGCTAGGGTTCGTCCGTATCATAAATTAAGTCGTTAGCTGTCCTTAACACAACTACTAGTAACATATCAATATAACACATGAAGCATATAAATAAAAAAAATACGTCGCACATTCTTTACTACATATGATGTTTACACGTAGCCTTGTGAAACTACAATTGCGTGGAACGAATAACCATAAAATAGGAAAACGACATTCGAGTCAGCTGAAATTAAGAAAGTATCGTAAACTACAAGAACAAATATCGGAAGAAATGTATCCCAGCTATCTGAAATAACATATTACCGTAGAAAATTCTTGGTAACTTGGCGCGAAGATGCCTCCAATGCTGAAACTATAAGTATTCAAGCTATGATGCATGATGTATAACAATATCTTCTGCGCTGACACGGGAGCATCGTACCATTGAGTGCTATATCTATAAAATAAGCGACCACTATTTGATCAAGTTTAAGAGGTTGTCGAGCTGTTACATTAATACTAACACAATATAACAGTCTGTTATAATATTAATGTTATACTACTAGGAGATTGAAAAAAAGAATTTATTGATAACCTATCGTTTTATAACGATTCATATGTAAAATTCAATCTTATTCCTTGTATAAAAATTAGAACCAATCATTGGAACTAATTTTACTGTTATTGTTATACTAAATTAGGCTTGATGCGTGTCACTTACGCATCTGTGAGAAGTTTTGAGCTGTTGTCTATAATTATTTGCCCCACATAGTTTGTTAAAAACAAGTACACGATTGCTGCTAGTACTGTAGTAATTACCATTGCCAGTCTCTTCGATTCATTCAGATGTATTATAATTTCAGATAGCTACCCATGTAACGAAATGCGTCGTGTTAACAAATCATTTAATGATTTGATTCCTTTGTTATAATATTTGATTATAATTATACTTACCCACAGAAGATTAATACTTAAATATGCCACCCCAAGTAAGAGTAGTATCAAATATGAAAATGTAAGGCACTTCGCTACATATCCGCAAAAACTTTAAGGGGGAGACATTTGTGGTTTTTAATAAGTGTAAAACATGAAGAATCAAGAAGATCTTTAAAATATGATAGAATAAATAGAATAATCGAATCTGTTTGTTACTGACCGCAGTGTTCGGTTATGCATTTTTACAATATCGATCAATCTTTTGCGAACAAGTCTACTCTTTGTCGCTTTCGAAGCGTTCAGCACTTTGTGATTAAAGGCGCACTTTATACGATAACTGTGAAAGAAAA
The DNA here is from genome assembly GCA_019453375.1 of Ctenoplectra terminalis. Lineage (NCBI taxonomy): Eukaryota > Metazoa > Arthropoda > Insecta > Hymenoptera > Apidae > Ctenoplectra > Ctenoplectra terminalis. Next base: position 4,992 of record SMSQ01020063.1, on the reverse strand, counting down.
TAATTGTTAAGCACTGGACAATAAATTATGTAAGATTTGGGAATGTAAGCTTCGACCATAGCGTTAAATCGGTATAAAATAGGAAAAATTAAATTGTTTAGAGTGCTGTATCATAGGGATCATATGTCTTTTCCGAAAGTGGACATGTTTCAATGATTTCAAGCTAATCTCAATTTTTTTTAAATGGAACAAAATACTTTTTCTTAATACATCATCCGATGAATTCTTTAACTACTTATAAGAAAGTGTTAAAGTATTCGAATTGAAAAATGATTACTTTAAAATATATTTTAAGCGTCCAAACCTAGGTCAAAATTGTTAAGCCCGAAATCCTGGTGTACTCGTATTTGTAGTGTCGTAGTTTTAAGAACTTGTAGTTTATGGAAGGCAATAAAGGCGTAACGGAACAGGGACCGGACCCAACGGACGGACGATGGGTCGATGCGTAGGTAGAGTTGGAGAAAGCGTAGAACAGTGTTAATCAGAAAGTTGGACGGAACGTGGGAGTGTGTTGAGGGAGAGAGTTGAGTTGAACGTAGAGTAGAGTAGAAGAGAGTTGAACGTAGTGTGGAAGAGTGTTGAACCGAGAGTAGAACAGAGTGTTGAGAGAACGTCGAATAAGAGTGTTGCGTGATTAAAGAATTAATGTAAGATTGATAGTATATTATTGCGCGTCATAGTCACTCACCTAAACTTAATTCTTAATAATTAAATGTTTATAAACTATATTTAAATAAAAAACTCTATATATTTTCTTATTAACCCTTTCGTTACGGCAGTCCGCTCCACCGGAGTGACGCCACTGAACGGAGTACCACGTCGAAAAGTGTGCACAATGCAGTACGTCTTTCACATCAAAAATATACTTTTATTAGGATTAATCCAATATGAGTTGATAGAATCAAGAGATACTCTACCGATACAGTAAATTCTTTTTCGCCGACGAGGGACGGCGCTCGTATATGCAAATTGCCGGATATATACGGCACTCGTACACAGATCGTCGTGTGGATGCCGGATATATACGGCACCCGTAACGAAAGGGTTAATAAACATATACAAGAACCGAAACACATATGCGTTTTACACAACAGAATATAAATGGAGTTCAAACTGCGTGACTGGAAATATGTAATTAAAATATCTAAGCACTTCCGTCGGTGGTTCTTACGATACTACCTTTGTCAAGAGTTTTCCACGACTCGAGTGCCAGTCGAGCCATTCGATACCGCTCAACCGTGGTGGGCCGTGTACAGCGCCATAGCTCCGGTCTCTGATCGAATGCTAGATTCAGTTCGATTTTAAGGTTTATCCATCTGTTGAGAAATACCTCCACTTTCGTAGAAGACACACGCACCATATGCATCGCTCAAAAGTATTAACTCTTAATGAAATTCTACCCTATATTTTGTCGTTTTAACTCTATCGCTTGGTCCAGTTGCGTGGAATACTCCGTGACTTCCTATATCATACTATTTTATTGTCCATGGATCCTATGTTAACCTTTTTATTGCATATATTATTATAGACGAATATTACTACTGTACGTTGTTAAAAATATAACGAACGGGATGGCATATAGGCAAAAGAGGTATGTACACCGCTCGCTTCGCCTGTTCGCGTTCGATTCCTATCTCTGATACGAATCTGTAACGACCAAACACGCTCCTTGCCCCTGACGATAACAATTTGCAACACATTTTAAATAAATACAAATAATGACTGAACTCTATCGTTTTATACCGATTCATAAGTAAAATTCGATCTTATTCCTGGTATAAAAATTTGAACCAGTCGTTGGAACTAATTTTACTGTTATTGTTATATTAAATTAGGCTTCATGCGTGTCACTTACTCTTCCGTGAGAAGTTCCGAGCTGCTGTCCATAATTATTTGTCCAATATAGTTTGTTAAAAACAAATACACGACTGTTGCTAGTATTACAGAAATTTCTATTGCCAGTTTCTTCGATTTATTGAGATCTATTTTAATTTTAGATAGCTACACATTTGACGAAATGCATCGTGTTAACCGATCATTTAATGATTTCATTCCTTTGTTACAATGTTTAACCCTTAGCGCTGCTTTGTCTCCGCTACGGAGACATTCTGTTTTCAACACGATTACGGTCAATTTCCATAGATATCGCACCATGATGATTTGCAAAATTAAGACTTTATGTTTCGTTTACGAGAGAAAAAAGGATATTTGTAAAATGAATAGAAACAAGTATTTTCGAGGTAAAACTTCTTTTCTTCAGTGATAAAGAATCGTACGGAGTGCAAAGGGTTAATTATAATTATACTTACGCAAGAGAACATTGATACTTAAATAAGCCACCCCGAGAGCGTGGAATATCAAATATGAAAATGCAATGTGCTTCGCTACGTGTGTGCAAAAACTTTAAGAAGGAGGCATTTGCGCTCTAATTTAATATACGTGTAACACGGATGTTATATATGTTTATAGTATAATAGAATAAACAGAATCATTAAATCCGTTCGTTAATGACCTTAGTGTTCTGTTATACATGTTTACAACATCGATGAATCCTTCGCGGACTGGCCTGTCTTTTGTTGCCCTCGAGGCGTTGAACCCTTTATCACTAATCGCGCATTTTATGCGATAACTTTTAAATAAAATTGTATACATAACATAAGAATATTTGGAAGGTATACTATACGTGTATATATGTTGTATATATTGCTATTTTATTGTTCGTGCGTTCCACTTTGACCTTTTTGTTACAAAGATTACTACAGTGAACTATCAACATTTCTCTGTAGTGTACTTCTAAACCAGGTCACTGGTGATCTTTCGATAAAATAATAAATTGTTTTGAAGATAGTGAACGCTGCAATACGTACGCAGCTTGTTACAGAACAGAACTGGAAAGTACGTCGTGGCAAATCTATATCGTAGCAAGAAATTATATGTATCGATTTCTTTTATATTTCTTACCGGGTCACTTGAAATAAACCTGCCATATGATGAGCGAACATGATCATTGTAATCTCTGTTCCTAAAATGCACATTGTTCCCCAAACAGTAAGAACAATCGTCTGGACCGATATAATGTACAAATATTTACTGTTATCAGTAATATACGTGGAAGTGATGTAATAGTTCACAGACGCTTCACAAATATCTATGTCTGGTGGCTTTGTGCCTATTAGATACAAGTAACAACAACCAGTTACGCACAATATAACTGTAACAATAGATAAGATCAGTAAAAGCACTTTGTCCAAAACTAAAAGTGCAGCTTCTTACGCGTAAAAATAAGATTCAGGAATCTTCCGCTGTCAGCATATTCTAGAAGTATTCGTTGTTCGTCTTCGTTTCCCAAAGAATGCCAGTTACTTCGAATCATTTCTATGGATTCCTTTATCTATTAATTCGAGAACATTCGAGTAAAACCAAATAAAAATTTGTTGCTTTGCTAAGAAATTTACATTGCGACTTACGTTATCAACCTTGTACCAAAAAACATTATACTTCAGTGCAAAAACCGTTACTAATATAAGATATGACATCGTGTTTATCAGAATATTTTCTCCGCATTCTTCAGAATGTAGAAAGTATGCTGTTAACTGTAACAAGTAACAATCGAAACTTCAATTTAACATTAAATATGAAAAAACTTTTCAATCAAAGCAATTTTTAGTTTCAAGGACTACCAGTTTGAATACATCTAAAACTAATTGCAAGTACGGCCACATAAATGAAATTTTTTGAATAGAGGTGATTTACAGTAAAACATCTGCTCCTAGCATATGAATATAAGAACACCGTACACTGTAGAATGAGGGATAGGTTTTAGATTTCTTAAGTCATCCCGCTTTCAAGAGAAAATCGTTAATTATGGCTTTTTTCATTTCACGTTAATTCTGTTCCAAAAATTTGTGTTTTACTACTACAATTTCGAAGATGCTCAGCTGCTACTCAACAAGCACCAGTATCATAAGCATGCCACCAGCTTATTTTTATACCTTCGTGTATGTTATACCTATAGAAACACTGAATATCTTGATTTCAAAAAACGTAGAAGATGCTGAATGATTGTAACGCGATGCATCGAAAAGGACCTGATTGTAGGTCATTATCGGTCGTTTTACATTTTCAAAGTGTCATATGTCACACAACTAGTCGTAGAACTTTTAACGCGCTTGGATGAGCAGATATCTGTCTGACGCCCTAAGTATACCGTGCACCCTTAAAATAGCGCGTTAAAATTAAACGAAAGAAATGTTTTCAGTTTCAAAGATCTATAGTTTAGATAATAAATATATAAAAAATACTTGCACATAAGTATTGTGGAAGATAACAAACCGTTAGAGAAAACCCTGACCGTTAGAAATTGGGCAAAAACGTATTTGTCTCATCGATGTTGTGAGGCACGTTGAGAGAGAAAAAAGCGTAAGATACGATCTCCGCGAGAAAGAGTGTGTAAAAATAATATATAAGGAAAAAGCGAGAAAGAGATTCAGTTATTATAATATATCCTTAATGAAGAATACAGCGAGGTAGAGCGAGTTTATAGAGAGTAGAGAGAGACAGAGAGAGTGTGTGAAATAGAGAGTAGGAAGTATTTGCAACAGTTTTAGATTAAAATTATTTTACACCATCGTCATGTAGGATAATTGTCCTAACCGATAATCATAACTATATCCCTACAGTGCAGTATAGGGTGAACGTGAGTAATAACTGTCGCCTTTAGTATCCACAGAACTAACACTAATTGTAAAAATAAAATGTTAGAAATTACTGTTATCTACCGTAAAAGGTGTTCTGCAAAAGACCAAAGATCTAGTATATAAGTATAAAAATATAGTAGGTGGTAGAAAAAATGTGCAACCTTTTTATTTTTTAAACAATTTCATTTTCAAAGCAAAGACGTTATCATATGAAGGCGCCTTTGTCTTTTACTGCCATAATTTCAGAGATATTCAAGGGGACCATTTTTAATTAATTTATTCTGTATGTGAATAC
>SMSQ01020062.1:0-12493 GCA_019453375.1 Ctenoplectra terminalis | reverse complement strand
GACAGCGCGCTGCCCGCGATTTGCGGGTTCGGACAATTGTTGTCCCCAGTTGGAGACAGCGCGCAGCCGGGCCTGGCGCCTCGCTCCTTCGACCTCGACCGCCAGATCTAGCGGGGCCAATCCCTACTGACGGAGGGCGCGTGTGCGGTCGTAAATAACCAGCGCCTCCTCCGCCAGAAGCTCCACAGGGAGCTGCCCCGCCAGAGTCATCGCCGCCGCGTACGAGATGGTGCGGCACCCGCGCGTGACCCTAATCGCCAGCCGACGTTCGAGGCGACGCAGCCACTCCTTATTGCGCCGGCCGGCGTGCAGGTCGCGCACCCACACTGGTGATCCGTAAAGAATCACCAACCACACCACCGTACCGTATACGCGGCGTACACCTTCCTCAGCCACCCCCCCCCCTCCCCAAGGTTTGGCAGAAGGCGGCCTACCGCGGCCGCCATACCCTCTGCCCGGTAAATGGCCCACCCTCACGCAGGACTGACCCACCCGCATCTCCGACTGGGGCGGCTCCCCTCGGCGCATCTGGTTGTAAAACCAGATGGCCTCCGTCTTGAGGGGAGCTATGCTGAGCCCCAGCCGTTCGATCCTGGCGACGACGCAGGCCACCCCGCAGTCGGCGAGGCGGAGCGTCCTTCCGAAATCCCTCCCCGATGCCAGCACCAGTGTGTCGTCTGCGTAGCAGACCCGGCTGACACCGACGCGGATGGCGGCCCGCAGCACCGCGTCATAACCGAAGTTCCACAAGACGGGGCCCAAAACGGACCCCTGCGGAACCCCGCACGTTGTCTCCCTCGCAAAACACCGGCCGTTTCTGCCCGGGTATTCCACCCGCCTGTCGCTCAAATAGGACCCGATCACGTCACGGAGGTAGGACGGCACTGGGTGGTATATGAGTGCCCTCCGGATGGCCTCCCAGGGTTGGGTATTAAAGGCGTTGACTATGTCGAGACTGACAGCCAACGCCACCCCACCCCGGGAGCCAGCCGAGTCCGAGAGGGACCTGAGACGCCTCACCGCGTCAACGGTTGATCGTCCCTCCCTAAAGCCAAACTAGCACTCGGTCAGATCGGGTCCAACGCCAGACAGGTGCTCGACGAGGCGCGCAGCGATTACACGCTCGAACAACTTCCCTGCATCGTCGAACAGACAGATCGGCCTATACGCCGAGGGAGACTCAGCGGGCCTACCCTCCTTCCTCAGAAGGACCATTCTGCTCTGCCTCCACAGCGGGGGGAACACGCCCGGCTCAAGGCATCGGTCCTACAACCGCCTGAGCCGGGCGCCAAGGACGCCCATGGCCAAGGCCCATATGCGGCCGGGGACGCCGTCGGGACCCGGAGCTGTGTTCCGGGCCGCCATGCGTTTAACTGCCCCGGCCAACTCCTGCTCGGTGATCCCCAGCTCGACGGACCAAAATGTGCGGTCCGCGACAGGCTCCGGCAGCGGTCGCTGCTCCTCCCTCACACGAGGGAAGAGCGTGTCGACAACCGTGTCGAGCAGCTGGGGATCGGGGGACTCCGTCAAGGGAGGAGCCATGGGGCGTAACTTCCCCATGACGATCTTGTGCCCTTTAAGTTTTTACTGTTGGTGGAGATCCTCTGTGCATGTGCTCGAGCACTACCCCTCCCAGCGAGCCCGTCGATTCTCGCTGCATCTCCGCAGCCAACTCCTCCTGTGAGGGAAGCGACTCCCTCGAGGCCCTGGAAAACTCCACTGAGGGGTCCAGCGGGCTCCCTCCGAGCTGGTCCGTCACCCTGACTAAACGGACTCGGGCGGCAAGATGCCGAGCGTCTTCCGCATCCACCTCCATCCTGCCTCTCTTCCTTGTCGATCGCGACAGCCACTGAGCGGACGAGTCCGATTCAGTGGCCGCGACCGACGCGTCGGAATCTGAGCCAGACATGTCTGCCGGCACGCCAGTGACCAAGGATGGCGACGCCACTGCCCTTTTTCTCAAAACCATGCGGCTCTCTAGCCGCTCCTCCATAGCGCGTGCTGAATGCGCGCCTCCAACCGACGTCGGTGCCGACTCGGTGATACCTACCTCCTCACTCCTCTCCCTCATCGTCATGTTTTTTTTATTAGAATTCAATGCCATATTTGGTCCCATGAAAAGGTCGGAAATAAATGTCCACCCGGGCAGAGCCGCCATACCCGGGTAAGGCTACTACACTCCGGGGTCGCCAGGTACCCGGAGGTTGGTCGCTAACGACTGGTGAACCCACCAGCCACGCCCGATGCATCCACCAAGGCGTACCTCTTCACCGCGCACCATAGCTTGGGTTTAGGATTTTTTAGAGAGGTTGTCATCCTCGCGGGCCGGCCGATTAAGGCAAGCCCCCGTTCCTGCGAAACATGGGCACAGGTTTACGGTGTGTGTTGCTGCTCTTAGTTTTCACCGCTCTGGCATGAGCGGTTACTTAAGTCCCTACACCACGACAAGATGGTGGCATCCCCAGCAAAGGCTCTGCTGAGGTCGTAGGGGAGAACTCTATTACCTACGAAGAGCTGAACACTTTTGTAATAGAAATCAAAGGCATCTTGAACCCCAATCGCTTAACCCCTGTGTCCACAGATCCTAGCGACCTACAAGTCCTTACTCCGGCTCATTTCCTTGTAGGTGAGCCATTTCCTTCTTTACCAGAACCTGATACTACCGATGTACCATCTAACGAATTGTCGTTCTGGCAGCATGTACAACAAATAATACAGCATATTTGGGTTAGATGATTGTCACATCCGAGGTGCCGCGATAATTACAGGAATAAAAATTTTCTAATTCGTATTACTGCTGAACGGACGCTGGCGATTACCTTGAGAGTATTTCACTGCGCGTGGGTAAAATAAATTTGAACGTGATTCCTCGGTTCCTGATTTCCGATGTTTTTACACCCCGTTAAGAATGAAATTTTACTAACCTTAATCCTCTGCTTCTTTCAGGTAGACCAGCCGCCGAGGATCGCCTTCTAAGATATCGGTTGGTGCGATTGTCCTTTGCGGGATGTCCACCGGAATGAGCTTCCACTGGACACTGCTGGAATCTTGTGCAGGAGATGCTGATGCGGACGGCTCCGTCGTAGCTGGTTGCTGTTCTGCGTAAAAACTTCGTAGAAGTTTCCTTAATTGAAATTTGCACCCTGCACGCCGAGTGCGCCGACCCATGAGCTGATCTTATAGGTCTAGATATAGAATTATTATTATTGTTATTATTATTATTATTTTCTAGAATGTATTTTAGGATGTAGTAGTTGAATGAATGTAACTAGGTTTAATTAATAAATAAAATGTATTCAACAAACTTAACACTGGTTACAAATTATTCTAAGATATAGTAAAATAGTATAAAATGATTAAAGATACGAATGGCCTTAGTCGGATACAGCGGATAGAGTCGAGTTAGAATTTGATGTTGACTGTTCGGAATATTACCGGAGAGTGATCTTCCGGACCCGTGCTCGGACCTGCCTCGATGCTCTCGGCGCGCAAGTCGCAGGTGCGCGGGGTGGGGCTCGACGGTCGCCCGCGTGGGGCGTACCGCGGCGGTGTGGGGCTGCTCGCGTTGAACGGCAGCCGCGAGCGTCGTAACGCGGACTTAGAACTATTTACAAAGTTAGGTGCTAGATATAAATATAAAGTAGAAAAATAGGAATTAGTAACTTACAGCTAATACAACGATACAAATATACATATATACAGTGTGTGCTGGGCAGGAGGAGAGGGGGAAGACGAGGCAGCGCAGATGTCACATGATATAAGGATTATATTAATGAAGTTAGAATGTGGACTACAGTAAAGACTCGCTAAATGTTCGAAAGAATCTATACGTTATATGTTCGGAGGTTATCCCCACCATTGGGGGCGGGGGGTTCCTCCCTGAAGCAAGCACGGGAGAAATATAACACCGCGCGCCTTCCCTTTGAAGATCTGTAACACATTCGTATCAGTGAAATAACACTATTACAGTGATGAAACTTTTTCATGTTTCCTTTTTTTTATGACAATTGCATTAACATATCGATGAGTTTTTCCTGATTAAAATGAGACCAAACACGAAATTATTATGATATTTTTAAGTAACTTTATATGATAGTTTGTAATATATTTTGTACTTTTTTGCTATCTGCATAATTTTGTAAGTATTTGTAAGAATAAGTACCTTTAATCAGAAAAATTTCATGTATTAATAACATTTTTGTTCAAATAATATAACGTGTAAATAAAAAAATGTCTTTATTACATTGGTGTTACTTCACGAATATGTAGGCATTTAATTGTTAAATCTTATGTCAGCATTTTACCCATTGTTTCTTTCTATGTTGACGTCAGTGAAACAGAAACAATCGGAGAACCGAATCTTCTGTCCGCTATATGTACCTCAGCGATCTCGACCTCTGAACACTTATAGGCACCAGCGCTCGCATTTCGAACATATAACGTACAAAAGACTGTCCCGTTCGAGAATAACCGGTTTGATTCACTTCCCTTCTGGATATATGTTCGGTTTCGACGCGACTGAACCTTCGTAGGACAGACCCTCGAAACTCTATGTAGTTTGCCGACGTCGATAAGCATAGAAAAAAGAGCGANTTTTTATGACAATTGCATTAACATATCGATGAGTTTTTCCTGATTAAAATGAGACCAAACACGAAATTATTATGATATTTTTAAGTAACTTTATATGATAGTTTGTAATATATTTTGTACTTTTTTGCTATCTGCATAATTTTGTAAGTATTTGTAAGAATAAGTACCTTTAATCAGAAAAATTTCATGTATTAATAACATTTTTGTTCAAATAATATAACGTGTAAATAAAAAAATGTCTTTATTACATTGGTGTTACTTCACGAATATGTAGGCATTTAATTGTTAAATCTTATGTCAGCATTTTACCCATTGTTTCTTTCTATGTTGACGTCAGTGAAACAGAAACAATCGGAGAACCGAATCTTCTGTCCGCTATATGTACCTCAGCGATCTCGACCTCTGAACACTTATAGGCACCAGCGCTCGCATTTCGAACATATAACGTACAAAAGACTGTCCCGTTCGAGAATAACCGGTTTGATTCACTTCCCTTCTGGATATATGTTCGGTTTCGACGCGACTGAACCTTCGTAGGACAGACCCTCGAAACTCTATGTAGTTTGCCGACGTCGATAAGCATAGAAAAAAGAGCGAGAAAAGAGGAACATTTACAAGCCTAATCGTCATAACCAATTGTCATAACAATATCGGGTTTGGTCTCATTTTAATCAGGAAGATTTTACCAATATGTTAGTGAAATTTTTATTACAAAAAAATTAAAAATAAAAAAGTTTGTTCGATGCATTAGTATTGCCTCACCGATGTATAGGCATCTTATCTTTATGACCACTTCGACTCTTAGTCCCTCTTTTTTCTTCATCGAACTGTCTCTCTCTATGTTCGTGAACGCCGGCGAAACACAAATGGCTTGCAGAAGCAAGTCTCCTGTCCGTTATATGTTTCTCGCCGGTCCCGAATTCTGAACATATATCGAGTCTTTACTGTAAATGGAAGCAGAGCTTCGATAGGGGTCTCCAGGTAGGAGACTTAGTCTTAATAGGGGAAGATAATCTACCAGCAATACGCTGGGCACTCGGTAGAATCATAGACAGTCATCCAGGAGAAGATGGGATAGTTAGAATGGTAACACTTAGAACAGCAAATGGGGTCTTTCTTTAAAAGATGCACGAGAAACTATGCCTCTTACCTTTAGATTAACATGCGATAACGTTATATATTATACTTTAGTTAACCTAATATACGTAACTATTGTCTATATATCACATCCCTGCATTGTCCGCATTCAATTGGTTTCCTGCTGTCATATCAATAGCTATTTATAATTTCGTACAATGTCATAATTTAAGCTACGCATAGTCTATTTAAATTCCATTATCATTCCTAGTTGTAAGATAGCTATAAGTCGATGAATTTCTACTAGTGTTTCCACAACCGCGGAACCGAGCGCAGCTGATCCTCTGTGAGCGGAGTCAATAAATTACAATCTGTCTGCCGGAGCATCCTTTAATATTTTCAAATAATTATTTTGAACATAGCCATTCAAGGCGTGCGGTACGTAGGGTCCCAAGGACAGGCAACGTTCGAGAAGGTCAGTCAAACAGCACATCTGGTTAACATCTTGGAGTGACCTTCCCTGCGTAATCCTTTGGACCTTTAATTTACGGCACAAACTGAAATTTTTTTCCTAATCCTGCTTTGGCGTTGGGGGTATGTCCAAACTGGCATACTTCAGAGAGGTGGCAGACCTCCATCAATGGAGCTGAAGACCCGGCAGAGGTAGTGAACTCCACCCATACAAGGTCAAATATAAGAAGCAAACGAAATTGCCAAAATTATTATTACCATTTTTTGACAAATCGAGTAGCGCGAGAACCACGAAGAAGAGCAGACGCACCGTGTCTTTTAAATATTTAAGTGTCACAGTTGTATATAATAAAATTATAGTTATAGTTTCTTTACGTTGAGAGCTTTAATAAATAATGAGTGCCTCGGGCCGAAAAGTCGCGGGACGTCCTAGGCGTATTAATACTGTATTTTTACGGTAAACAGAATATTCATCAAATGTATAAAAATAAACGGGCATTCACTACCGTAAATGAGTCCGTAGGAACAATACGCGATGATTCGTTTGGCGAGTTTATGTCAGACGTTTAGGAAAAGGCTATTTTTGAGAAAAGGCATTCGATCCTTAGTAATTTACCGTTTGCCCGAGGAAATTAGTATGCATTTTCTTTCCGTCTTCAATATCTGAATGTATGTCATAAACTCTGTCTTTCCTGAAGGTTAATTAGAAACGGGACTTCGGGCGGTGTCCTTCCTAAAACGTACGAACCTGATGGAAAGTTCGCTGCGTTGCCAAATCGCCGTGGTCCTTACGTCGCTACCTAGCATCGACCTACCCTTTCCACGGAAAAGCACGATCAGGGCACAATGGAAGGGTAGCTGCCAGGTTAAAGAGGTACGTTGATTCGCATATTAACGAATGTGAGCGAAAACCAATCAGCTTGCTTCCTTGCCCTTTCGAGTGTCATCGTTCGGACACTCGGAAGCGGAAAACACATCGTATCTTGCTGTCGTTCGGGCAAGACGGGTAGGTTCTTTCGAGCGTTCGTTCAAGACAGTGCCTTCTTGCGTCAGACAACTGGCCACGGTTGACGCATAGAGATAGATTCTTGCCAGCATTCGGACAACATACACATAGATTCTTTCTTGCGATCGTTCGGGAAAGAGAATCTAACTATCCTTAGTGTCACTTACGTTGATAGGGACCGTTACCTGTTGGCTCTGATAGAGGATCAGCTCGATTTGATGCAGAGGGCAAAATATTTCAGCACCTTAGATTTAAGAAGTGGGTTCCTCCATGTCTCAGTAGAAGAGGCAACCCATAGGTATATCGCGTTCATTGTTCCTGAATGGACAATGTATGAATTTCTCCGAATGCCTTTCGGCCTGTGCAATTCCCCGTCGGTCTTTCAGGAATACATCAATGTCGCGTTCAGAGAGTTAATGCTGGAAAAAATTGTCCTCACCTATTTGGACGATTTAATAATTCCGTTTAGGGATCCTCAAACCGGCCTGGACCACTTGAGAAAAGTGCTAAGTGTGGCCAGTGCCGTATGCTTGGAGGTGAATTGGGAGAAATGCCAATTTCTGCAAAGGCGGGTAGAGTTCTTGGGAAAATTTATCCGTCCGAACATAAGACGGAAGCGGTGCGGTGATTCCCCGAATCCAGAAATGTTCGGCAGGTCCGAAGCTTTCTGGGATTAACCGGGTATTTTCAGTTGTTCATTCCTCGGCATTCCCTTACTGCGCCGCCATTAACCAATCTGTTGGATGCTAATGTGGGCTTTGAATTTGCAGGGCCGGAGAGACTCATTCTTCTTGTTAAAAAAAACATTGTGCGAGAAACCTGTATTAGCACTGTATAAACAGCATGCCGAGACCAAGTTGTACACTGACGCGTGCATGTTATAATACGGAGCGATCATTCTCCGACGAAACTCGGAGGATAATAAGTTATATCTGGTATTTTATACGAGTGGCAAAAGCACGGTAGCCGAACAGAAGTACTCCAGCTACGAATTAGAAGTTCTTACCATTGGGAAGGTGATTAAAAAATTCAGAGTATACCTGCCGGATACTGCTTTTAAACCCGTTACCGACTACCGTGCGTTTGCCCAAACGATGAGGAAGAAAGATCTTTGCGTTCGAATGACTCGGTGGGCTCTTCTCTTCGAAGAATATAATTATACCATGGAACATAAGCCGGGCAAAAGCATGCAACATGTGAATGCACTAAGCCGTTACCTAGTGTCCTTCTGCTTCCTTGTGGATTAGTGCCGAGACGGACTAAACATCGCTTAAGGAGGGCTCAACGTCTACCTCAGGGGCTGCAGCCCGCTGTGCCGGCTGCAGTACGGGACTTGGCGATCCCGAGGCACCTGAGCCCCCCGGACCAACTGAACGGTGCGGGGTCCGGAGCCACAAGGCGGTCGGGGTGAGGGCCCCTACCGCCACTGCACTGCGGTTCCGGGATTGGGGCGGCGTCGTGTCGTGGTCGCACGGCGCTGCTGTGCGGTGATGCATAGAGGGGGTCTGACAGACCCCCTCCTGGCATGGAGCGCGCTTTCGCGCTGAGCGCGGGGAGGCACCGGTTGCGTTCGTCTGAGATCCCGGTGCCTCCCCATAAGCGCAGGGAATGGCCACCGTGGGGGTTTTAGTGGGTAAGAATCCCACACTACCCTGGCCCCTCCCTCAGGGGGCCGGGGTGTCTTTTGAAGATTTCCCCCACGTAAAAAAAAAAAAAAAAAAAAGGAGGGCTCAACGTCAGGACGAATATTTAAAGCAGGTCATTGAGCTGGCTGAAAAGGAGCAGACGGAAGGGTTTCTGATCACGAGAGGCCTACTGTTTAAAGAAGCTGCGGGGGACATGCGGTTGGTGGTCCCAAGGTCGGTGATGTGGCATGTAATCCGCCACGCACACGAAGTGGGACACTTTTTGGTGGCGAAAAGTGAAGGATTAATTAATAAAGCTTATTGGATACCTAATCCGAAAATAAAAATTGAGAAATTTATCGAAAATTGCGTCTCGTGTATACGAGCCGAACGAAAACATGGAAAATCCGAAGGACACATGTACCCATTTCCTAATGTTAATGTCCCGTTGGATACGTATCATATAGATCATTTGGGGCGTTTACCGTCCACCGGGAAATGTTAAAAACACATTCTTGTGATCGTAGACAGATTCTCCAAATTCGTTTGGCTATCTCCCACAAAATCCATCGGCGCTGCGGAAGTAATTAGTAGATTAAGTAAACAATCGAGCATTTTCGGTAATCCGTGTCAGATAATTTTGGATAAGGTGGCAGCGTTTGCCTCGAATGAATGTGGTACGTACTGCGAGCGTGAAAGCATCAGATATGTCTTGACCACTACTGGTGTTCTCCCTGCGAACGAACAGGTAGAACGCGAAAACCGCATCCTGATTCCTCTATTACCAAAACTATCCGCCTCGAGGAAGGAGAAATGGTACCGGGACATCAAACTGTCCTAACGGTGTCTCAATGTAACCCTTCATCGCAGCCTTCGCACCACGACATTTCATCTCTTGTTCAGTGTGCCAGCTCGCCTTAAAAACAACCCTTGTATTGCGGAGTTACTTGAGGACGGATGGGTCGACGCGTTTCAGACGGAGCGGCACGAATCACGGGAGGGAGCCGCGGAAATATCTCGGCTCCTAATTGCATTATCTCCACTCCGGATACGATGCCTTGCTCATTATACCGCGCTGAATGTGAAACGCAAGTTTGATTTCGACCTTGGATTTGATGTCGCTCGGGCACATTAATCGGTATCAGGAACCAGTGGGCCGACTGCTTTGGCTGCTTCTGCTGCTGCCAGGATTCCGGATAATGCACGTGTTATGTACGTCGTTAAAATAGAGGCTTAATAACTTTCTTATTTGATTCTTCTTGCACGCGCGAGGCCTACGCTGCACCATGCACAGTGCCGTTCGCTATCCGTGCTCGGACTTCCTTGGCTTGCGGTGGCGTGCAAGTTGGCCAACGAGGAGTAGGGCTTGAGGTTGCCCTGGTGGTGGGGCGCGTTCGGCGATGTAGGGGTCTACCGCGTTCGGCGGCAGCCAGGAGCGTCGGCGACGCTATTACGCTTACTTAGAAGCTACTACAACAAGTACGAGCTGTGCAAAATATAAAGTGGAGCTTAGAATTAAAATGGAATAGAAATACAGTACAGGTAACTCTCCTATAACACGGTAGATTTGTTCCTAGAAAATACCGTGTTGTATGAAACCCAAAGCCAATACAGAAAGGGAGGGTTACGTTCCGAAAACTTATTAAATAAACTTAATTTTTATTAAAAATATAATTGTATGTACAACACAAAACACAGAAAAAAACAAAAAATATTATTTTTATTTAACGCAACTTTAATTCAATCAATTTTTTCGTCGTCACTCAGTATAACACACCGTTGCTCGGCGCAGACTGCCGACCAGCAGCGTGAGACACTTTTGTTTTCAGGCCACGGAAATGAAAAGAAATACTTTTCCCAACACTGTATTTTTAAGACGGCAAGCCTCGCCGCGGCTGTAAAAGTACAGTGTTGTACAAAGGTTTTTGCAATTTTCTTATCGTGTTAGACCGAAACCGTGTTATAGGAGGATTCCCGCAAGTTATGAATCGTGTTATAGCGAAACCGTGTTATAAGATGCCGTGTTGTAGAAGGGCTACCTGTATTTACAATATCTACAGGGTTCTGAAACGAGTCAGCGTTGGGGAGAGCAAGAAGCACGAGATCGTAGCCCGACGTCACAACGGCAAATTAACCAAAAGCAAACGAAAAATATAAAAATTTCCATGTCGAAACATCGAAAAATTACGATTTGCCAAACTTATCCGAGAAGGAAGCTAAAACACACGATTTTCGATGTTTCCACCGAATTCTCGATACGATTCTTTTTTTCTGGATNCCATTCAAGGCGTGCGGTACGTAGGGTCCCAAGGACAGGCAACGTTCGAGAAGGTCAGTCAAACAGCACATCTGGTTAACATCTTGGAGTGACCTTCCCTGCGTAATCCTTTGGACCTTTAATTTACGGCACAAACTGAAATTTTTTTCCTAATCCTGCTTTGGCGTTGGGGGTATGTCCAAACTGGCATACTTCAGAGAGGTGGCAGACCTCCATCAATGGAGCTGAAGACCCGGCAGAGGTAGTGAACTCCACCCATACAAGGTCAAATATAAGAAGCAAACGAAATTGCCAAAATTATTATTACCATTTTTTGACAAATCGAGTAGCGCGAGAACCACGAAGAAGAGCAGACGCACCGTGTCTTTTAAATATTTAAGTGTCACAGTTGTATATAATAAAATTATAGTTATAGTTTCTTTACGTTGAGAGCTTTAATAAATAATGAGTGCCTCGGGCCGAAAAGTCGCGGGACGTCCTAGGCGTATTAATACTGTATTTTTACGGTAAACAGAATATTCATCAAATGTATAAAAATAAACGGGCATTCACTACCGTAAATGAGTCCGTAGGAACAATACGCGATGATTCGTTTGGCGAGTTTATGTCAGACGTTTAGGAAAAGGCTATTTTTGAGAAAAGGCATTCGATCCTTAGTAATTTACCGTTTGCCCGAGGAAATTAGTATGCATTTTCTTTCCGTCTTCAATATCTGAATGTATGTCATAAACTCTGTCTTTCCTGAAGGTTAATTAGAAACGGGACTTCGGGCGGTGTCCTTCCTAAAACGTACGAACCTGATGGAAAGTTCGCTGCGTTGCCAAATCGCCGTGGTCCTTACGTCGCTACCTAGCATCGACCTACCCTTTCCACGGAAAAGCACGATCAGGGCACAATGGAAGGGTAGCTGCCAGGTTAAAGAGGTACGTTGATTCGCATATTAACGAATGTGAGCGAAAACCAATCAGCTTGCTTCCTTGCCCTTTCGAGTGTCATCGTTCGGACACTCGGAAGCGGAAAACACATCGTATCTTGCTGTCGTTCGGGCAAGACGGGTAGGTTCTTTCGAGCGTTCGTTCAAGACAGTGCCTTCTTGCGTCAGACAACTGGCCACGGTTGACGCATAGAGATAGATTCTTGCCAGCATTCGGACAACATACACATAGATTCTTTCTTGCGATCGTTCGGGAAAGAGAATCTAACTATCCTTAGTGTCACTTACGTTGATAGGGACCGTTACCTGTTGGCTCTGATAGAGGATCAGCTCGATTTGATGCAGAGGGCAAAATATTTCAGCACCTTAGATTTAAGAAGTGGGTTCCTCCATGTCTCAGTAGAAGAGGCAACCCATAGGTATATCGCGTTCATTGTTCCTGAATGGACAATGTATGAATTTCTCCGAATGCCTTTCGGCCTGTGCAATTCCCCGTCGGTCTTTCAGGA